>JAJJWW010004807.1:0-102358 GCA_023531295.1 Papaver armeniacum
TTTTCTGAAGGCCCATCAATATATTGACAGGCCCAATAAGAAAACCTACAAAGAAAAAAAAACCCTAAAAACAGGGAAAACCCAAGACAGGCAATAAAACCTATAATAGTCACCCAACACACATGTCTGTTCCATAGTTAATCTCAAACAAGGGATGAGATAAAAAAACTACAATGAGTACTGTTTCAAATCCCATTAACTTTAGCCGCGACCACCACATCTAAAAATCAATCAAATCCCATTAACCAAATGATCTGTTGCGTCATTTCACAAGATTAAGGAACATATCAACTTCCACTACATGATGAACATGATAATTCTAATTTGTTCCTCTGTTTCTTATAAAGTTGGGGGGATTCATGCAACTTAAATTTTTTCTGGCTCCTGATTCTTTTTATGATGCTATCTTCTTTTATTATTTCCAACCCCTTCAATAAACCCCTCGTAGGAACCATCTAAATCATCCATTTTTCCTCTTCAATAAATAACCCCATTTGAAGTCAAGTGTATGGTCACGGGCATGTGGTCAAGTCAAGTGTATACAGGATTGTGACATCTGTCCGAGTCTATGTTTTTGACTCAAGTTACTCCTCCCGAGTCTACGTATTTGAATAACACGTGCAGCTCACATGCAAACATCCAAATGTGCAAGCTGGTCGTGCAGGAAAGGTTCACAAAAAGTCAATGATGCGTCATGGATGCTAAAAGGGGAACCATTTTTGATTTGGGGTGTACAACAAATTCAGTATAAGACAAACTATCCTTAACATTTGGAATTGTACGCCCCAAGCAAAACATCCCTCCTATTAGCAATTTTTGTGACGTTTGAGTTGAAACGAAAGGCTTAGAATCTTACCAAACGAAGCTGTGTGGTATGTCGATATATGATCGCCTTTTACGCTCTTGCCGCCGGTAATGATCGTCTTATTGATGCCATCCCCCACGAATACCACATTTGTCTTCTTCGACCCAACTTCAAGGTTTTCCTCTTCGTATCTGCCTGTTTTTTTAATATATGTAAAGATTATGATTAGTTATATGAAAGAAAACCCTAAAATATCGGGATAAACCCAATTGAGGAAAACCTTCACGACAACCCTACTCGTTCCGTTTATACCTGCTCGTATGTGGATCACTGTTCTTAGTTCACTGAGATCTGGAACAGCATCTATAGCCTCCCTAATTGTCGTGTAATTCCCCGTACCATTCTGAGAGACAATAATATCCGGTACCATAGAAAGCAAGGACATGTTAAGGAAACGCCATTCTTGAGTTATAATCGGACCTTGCGGTTGTGGTTCGGTACAGATTGTTGTAGCTGTGGTGATGATAAAGAAGGTGAGGAGTGTCACTATTGCTTTCCTCATGGTTAGAGGCAGATTAAATTAGAAAAGAGAGATCAGAATTGTCACTATTGCTTTGATCAGAATTGTCACTATAGCATTTCTCAGTTTTTAGCTAGCATGAAAAGAAAGGGGGAAGGAGATGGGTTGGGGTTTAATTTCATAAAAAAACTTAAGAAAGAATTTCACCGCTTTCTTCTCACTCACTCACTTTAGCATTTCTCAGTTTTTAGCATTTGAATTTCAAAGAAGAAGTAACAATTTAGTAGAAAAGGAACATGAAAAGAAAGGGGGGAAGGAGATGGGTTGGGGTTTAATTTCATAAAAAACTTAAGAAAGAACAAACTGATATCTGATCTTCTTCTGTTGGTAATAAGACACATTCCCTTCTTCTCTTCTCATCTCTTCTCTTCACAAAAAGTTTGATTAAGTAAATTGTTGAATATTTGATGTAGAATTGTTGAATTTTTCAGGGTTTTGAATGTGGGTTTGTATCAACCGTGTAGAATTTGATGATGGCTAGGATGAAGAGAAAGGGGTAAGGAGATGGTTGGGGCTTAGAACAGACTGATAATTTTGTAGGACAGAGATACCTATACCTCAACAATTACAAACTACTGTGACCTTAAGATAAACAATAAGAATGGTAAACATGATCACTGCTGAACTTGATAACTAGCTGATCTTGAACCCCAAGGTGGGTGATGATGCTAACTTTCCCTTTTACATCAAGATCTGTTTTCCTGTCTCAACTCATAATTTAGGGTTTGGCTGTTCTTATTCTAGAATCTGTAAATTAAATGTGAGATTTTTTAGGGTTTTGAAAGCAGGTTTGTATCACCGAAGAAATGTTTCAGAGTTGTTTGCAGAATTAAATGTGATCATAATATGGGTTTGTATTCAGTGCATTTTTTGAGGGAGGATTTATATCAAGGTATCAAGTTTGAAAGCATGTGGACCTCGATATGGGATTAGGTACATCAGTATCAATTTTGCTGTTTCTGCAGCGTACATAGAGAAAGTAAGTGCG
Organism: Papaver armeniacum; assembly: GCA_023531295.1. Taxonomy (NCBI): domain Eukaryota; kingdom Viridiplantae; phylum Streptophyta; class Magnoliopsida; order Ranunculales; family Papaveraceae; genus Papaver; species Papaver armeniacum. Next base: position 2,374 of record JAJJWW010004807.1, read on the forward strand.
GCAGAAAAATACTATTTCAAGTTTGAGATGATAATTAAACAGGTTTATGCAGAAATTTCTTGGAAGTATCATCAGTCTCAGTCTCAACACCAAAGTAGCATCACAGAAGTAGCACCCATGTGAAGTAAACCATTTCTAGTAACATTTGGAACTGAAAGTAAACCTATTCTAAGAAGGTGCTAGTCAATATCATGTAATCCTCAACATTAACAGCGATGAAAGATGAAATGAAATTCGGGTTAAATGCGAAATGAAACTGAAATGATAGTATTTGTTATGCATTCTCTATTTACTACTTGTATTTTCAATACCCATCTCTCTATAGCTCGTGTAAAAAATTGAAATTTTCAAAAACAAAGATGATGAACAACACATATTTTCAGTCTTATGTATAGATTTGATTGGTCACACTCACAAGCTATTTGCCAGATTCATTTATTATGGCAAGTTCATTTTCTGTGCTCATGCCAAACCATTTGAATATATTGTCACCCTTTTTGGTTCTTGCTGATTTGTTTCCTCCATAAAGTGGGTTCATAATTATACCCTTGGACTTTATTTTGGTAATGGTAATTATAAGGTAGATAAGCCAATTAGGTAGCTACAATATTGCAAATTTGCAACTGGCCTACCGAATCCTGATGCCAGAGATTGGTAAAGTAACGGAGTTATGGCCCGTGATAGGAGCATAGTTTTACATGTCAGAGCTAGATAATTATGGGTTTTTATCAGGTTTCAGGGGACAAAAACGGAAAACCGACTTGGTGTCCTGAAAAAGACTTCATGTGTAACTATTACGGCATCTCGAGTTGGGTATTTCCATTCTAATAAAGTAACTATTACTCTAGTCCTTTGGGCCATGTGGGCATCTTTTTCCTTCTTCTCTTCGTTGTTGGTCCCTCCCTTGAGTTGGGTATTTCCATTCTAATAAATTTTTTCTTTGCCGACCAAAAAAAAATATTACGGCATCTTGAGAATTTTCAAAATACTGATTGTATTGTGTTCTTGTAAGACAATGCAAATCTAACACTCGTGGTCATTTCTTCGGTTTGTATTTCATCACTGGTATGTTGTATTTTTTTGAGATATGTGAACGGTAGGTCAGCCCTCCCGATTAATCTATCGGTTCCATAGTAATCAGGATGTCCTCTATCTGCAATGTAGTTTCCTATACCATCTATAACAGTTAATGTCGGGCTGAACATCAGGTCTCGGGTATGTGAAGAGTACAGATTTTGACAGTAACCCCATAGCCATAGGACCTTCTACTATTTCTTTGCAGATCCATATTCAAAGTTTAACACTCTTTAAAAAATTGGGCATAGAAATTGAAAAAGCTTGCTTATTTGATAATATGTAATCTGCATCGAGTAAACATTTTTTTTTTTTTTTTTTGCAAATAGCAAACTTCCAGGTTTGTACATTCAAGTTATCCATATAGCTAGACTTGAATAACTACTAGTTGCTAATTGTCATATGGGTACTCTTATAAAGTCATTTTTTCACATTGCACCGGTTTATACCCCTAGTTATTTTTTTTGTTTTGATCAATACACCCTAGTTATTTATGTAAGCATATACTTAGTGAGTCATTTTTAACATGTGCGCGCACCCGTTTGTACACCTTGATTATCTATACACATGTATTTACGGAGTAATATTCTAACATGTGCACCAGCTTGTACGCCAATCTAGAAATTGAATGGTCAAAATCATTTTGTATTATACGAAGTGGTGTATCCTGTAAAGATTCCCTATTAATCCTGCTTTGAAAGAGCCAGCAAATTTAACTAAAACCGTTGAATAATTTTGGTGAACACAAATCAGGTAACAAAGAACAAGGAAATCAGATCGAATTACGTACATGATGTTTATATGCAACAAATATGAAGTATGGCTAGCAAATACGTATTCACATTGTATACATACATAACGAGTGAATAAATAGTGTATAATTAGAAGGAATGTAGTTCCGACCATTAGATCTAGGGTGTACATTCATTTTTTTGAAATCTAAAAGACATGCCTTGGTCGGATTCAATTTTCCTCCTCGTGCACCTGTCATTTTCTCAAAATCCCTTTTGTCTGTGTTCTGTCTTCATTAATGGTTCTTTTATCCCTCTCGCTCCAAATATCTTTTTTGTTTTTAGACTCAATCTCTTGAATGAGACCACCATTAATGTAGGGAGACCACCATTAATGTAGGGTCCAAGGTACCAACAACCATAGACTTTTCAAGTTTTGCTTAATGAAGTTTGTGCAACCAAGTTTTCATAGATTTTAAAATGTTAGTACCTAGTATATGATCTTACAGTATCCATTATTTCAGTCAAATTCTACAAATACAACCAATGTGTCCTTCCCACTGAGAATTCATGATTTTATAATGTTGGTACCTATATGATATGCATGAGAATTCACTCCAAGTACTAGTCAGAGAGCAGTTAGGGTGCATATGCAGTTTTGAAATTGGGTGTGTGTGTGTTGATTTTAATGTTGGCAGTGTAAATTCTGTGGTAGAAAGTTCAGTCTAGTTGAGGCTTTTGGAGATGGTTGGAAAGTTCAGTCTGTATTACTCAAGGATGGTTTAAAAACCTCACCAACCATAGAACAGGTTCATCAGTTTGTTCGAAAAGGATGTCTATTTCTTCCGATATGCAGCTGTCTGTGAGTAAGATAGACATGCCTTTATAGTATCAGCATTATGACAAGCTGAAGAGTACAACAGTTTAAGAAGGAAATGCACTGATCGAAAACAGAAACCCCAAAATGGATGGTTTTTAAAGCTGCTGACCCTTATTATCTCTTATTTCGAGGGACCACACTTCGTCATTTCCTAGGTAAGTACTTGGCTTTCTGCCATTATAAAGAGTTCTATTATATCATATTCTAATTTGTATTGTGTGGATATGAAACTACTCAAATTACTGTAAAGCAAAACAACAATCATATCCTACCAAAAGAAAAAAGAAAATAACAGGGACACTCTATACCCAAATAAGAGTGCATCCAAACAATAGGGATAAAATTGCTCAACACTAGTTTACGTTACACTGAGTTTGAAAATTTCTTTCTTAAAACCATTACGATTAAAATCAATGGCATCATGAGTTTCTTAGTTCTAGTTTTGTCGTCTATCCAAGATCTCATCATGTTTACTCCAACATTTCAAACTACTTGGACACGCCGTGAATGTCCAATGTTCCTAGGGGATGCAAAGCGCTTGATTGATCATTTTGCCAAGCAATTTCTTATATCTATGTGACTATAGGATGATCTAGTCATCTAGACATGAATGAAAGATCATGATTTAAGTGAGACATAATACCTCGTCCATTTTGTAATTTCATGATTATTGTACCGTTTTTATCATAACAACATCCCTAATCTCGTCCCTAACAACATCCCTAATCTCATTAACTAGTGCCAATTTATCATAACCGTTCACTTCTGGAACTAGACGAAGTGAATTGACGGCAGATGAAGATGATCCGTGCATGCTTTATGCGAAAGAGATGGACATACACCAAAAAAAAACATATTTTAGAAGCCAAATGAGACACAAAATGGGAACCAAAAAACTTTCCTCGGTTGGCCCACCGTCTCTCACAGTTATTGGTTTTTAAAATGTTTAAATTGATGTACGTCTATATTCACAATTGGGTGAGACTTTGGACTGATTCAAGATGCCATTGGTGCCGAAGCAACTGTACTTTTTTTTGGGCTATCTCTTGGACGCAAGAAAAGAATCCGTCTTAAGTGATTTTTATTGGTGACTATCTCCAATTAGTAGATTTTGTTAACGGGATAGTAATAGTATCAGGTGGAGAAGTAGTGATAGTATGATAGATTGTCAGTCTTTGCTTTCTAGTAGTAGTACTTTCAAAGTTATGTATATTAAGCGTGTTAAAAATCGTCTAGCGAGACAGAAGCATGCGTTGGGCTAGAAAGTATTGTATTAAAATTATTGGGTTCATTTTCCTTCTTTTTTTGGACACTCTAGTCAGGAAAGAACCTCCTGTAGAAGTTTGTAACTCTCTTCTTTTGTAATATATGGAGTGTTTTAAAAAAACGTCTATATTCACAATTCTCTCCACGCGTCATAGCTAGATTAATTATGGGTTCTATGGATGACCTTCATGTTTCAGGGAAAAATTAACGAGGAGAAATCCCAAATTTATCACCGATTGAAAGCAGAAAAAGTGGACCCCATTTTTGCAAGCACGCGGATATATAGGGATCGTCGATTGTTTTTGAGATCTTTTCGGTGAGAAAACTCGGTGAGTCTAGCAGCTCTTAAAGTAAAAACATTGTTGATGTGTCTTCGGATTTCCTCGATAACTATCATGGTATCTTGAGAATTTTCTTGTAAAGCAATGCAAATCTTTATATTCCTATAAAGCAATGCAAATCTGACATTAGTGGCCATTTTTTCAGCTTCCATTTCAACATTAGTATCATGTATTTTTTGGGTTATTATCTGAGCCCTACATCTGTTGTCTCTATTAATCCACCGGCTTCACAATAACCAGAGTGTCCTCTTTCCGCAATATAGTTTCGTACACCATCTATAGCAATTAATGTTGTGAGAACATCAGGTCTCGGGTATCTGAAGAGTACAAATTTTGATAGTGTTAGAAAATTAAGCAGAATTTTCATATGATTGGAAAATCCCTTAGAGCATCTCCAATAGACGGTATATTGATTTATTTCTAGTGACACATAGGATTTTAGATCCTCGTTTAACATAAAAAAACTGCAAACGGAAAATACTTAGATTCATATAGCCAAATACTTAGATTTGAGAAGAAGAAAACAAAAAAAATTGAGATTTTTGAATTATTATATATATTTGAAAATGAATAAATTAGAAAATTTGTGGAAATCGAGAAAATGTTGCATGAGAAATTTATTCCTTAGTCTTTACGGAAAATGGGTCATTCGTCCAAATATTTTTAAAACATGGTTCTAATGGACGAGTAAAAATTAGTATGGGTGAAATAGACACCAAAAAAAATAGCAAGAATGAAACTGGATTCATCCTGGCTTAAACTTTAAAAAAAAAAAAATTGAGGATGGCTTGGATGCATCTGGTGGAAATTAAAAATAAGAAAAAGTATTTGAAAATGTGTAGGATGAAACTGTTTTACATCCCGACTATTTTTACATTCTCGTCCATTTAAACAGTATCAAATTTTACATATCTTTTTTATCTAAGAATTGTTGGTTTTGGTTTTTTTAACCAATTTTATAGTCTTTATGTTTTATTTTTCAAAATTTATAGTTATACGCTGATCCTATCGCCGACTTATTTTATTTGTAATTATAATAACCGGTCACCGTCCTTTCCTGACTGGCTGTATGTCGATTTTTTATTGGTTTTTCTTTTTTTTTTTTTGAAGTTGTCGATTTTTTTTTGGTATTACCTACTTAAACAACTTTGTTGTCTTATCCACATATCAACTGGGGATTCGCCGGATTTTTTCAACTTTGCTGTAAGTTTCCGAATTGGAATTTGGAATGGATATAGAGATCTACGGAAGATCATCAACGAAGTGAGACCCAATGCTGCTCATTAATTTTGCAGCCTCATGACTATTGCACGCATTTTGAGTCAATATGTAACTTTTTTCGATCAAGGAGGTAACTAGGGGTGAGCATTTGTCCCATAATCCGCGGATTTAACTGGGACCAACCGCATTTTTGCGGATGGATGCCCAAACCGTTCACTAATGGGTTGGATGCGGATGTGATTTTTGGAATCAACGGATTACGGTTGAATCCGGATGCAACCTTGAAAATCCGTTGGACATCCATAACCGTTAGATTAAGGATATTTATATAGTTTTTAAAAAACATATAGATAGTTTAGGAATTCTTAAGGTGTTTGCTTGGAGTGTTATTCATAACATTTTTATATTTATATACATATATAGAATGTGTAGGTTCTATAAGAAAACGTCGATATTGGTTTTATTTTCTCATAATAAATTTTAATTAAAAAAATCCATTGAATTATCCGTACCCAATCCGTATATCCGTGCATCCATCGGATGAAAATCCATAGGATGTGGATTGGATGCGGATGCCAAATTTGAAATCCGTAATTGATTGGATTGGATGCGGATGAGGTAAAAACCGGTCCATACCGGCCCATACTCACCCCTAGAGGTAACTAGGCAGAATAAAGTGAGGCCCAATGCTGCTCATTAATCTTCATGACTATTTGCATGCATTCTGAATCAATATGTAACTTTTATCGGTCAAGAAAACAAATTTTTGGACCAAGTAGGTAACCAGGCAGATTATAGACCAGTTTTTTCTTTTACAAGAATAGAAAAAAAATTATTGGCCAATTATCAGATTTTAGTTTACCTAAGTAGATTTGGGGTCACCAAGAAAAATAAATTAAAAGCGAACTAGAAAAATACTCGTTAATCCACAATCTTTCATATAGACTAGTACCATTAGTGCTTTATTAATTTAAATTGTGGAAAGTATACCAATAACTTTCATTACCTACTAATTAGTTCAAATACTAGTATCATTTTAAAATAATATTCCTTTGTGATGGTTATCGAAAATTTTCGAAAACTTTAATTATTTGGATGGTTTACTAGGAGACCTACGCAAAGGGTACACATATAATTATAAAAACATTGTTTCTAAAATTTTACCTTATGGAGTCAATTTTTCATATGTGCACTAGTTTATAGAGCATAGCGTCATATAGGCTTATGGAGTCATTTTTAACATGTACACCCGTTTGTACATCCTGATTGTCTATATAAACATATGATTATGAAGTCATTTTTTAACATGTGAACCAGCTTGTACGCCCTTGTTATCCATAAATTACCAAATATTTACGGGAATATCAATCTTGGGATCCAGTGGTCAAAATTATTTTATTTTTTACAAAATGGTGTATCCACGTTAAAGTTCTTTATTAATCCTGTCTTTTAGGGCAAGTAAAATCGTTGACTAATTTTGGTTAACACAAGTCAAGTAACATCCTAGCCAGGCCCAGGCTGCCTTGAGAGACACATGTCAAATTGAGGGAGAAAGAAAATCTCTCAACAAAAGAAATTAGTGTGCACAGAAAAGGGGATATCAGTTATCTTTGGCTTGGTAATGGGTGTAATACTTTTCTGAGAAGAGAGATACCTTACCCATTTTTCGAGAGTTTTACGAGCAGTAATTCAAAATGCAGTAGGTGTATAATTCGCTGGCGAGATTGGGGTATACCCAGATTAATTGGGGTATACCCAATAAGACAAAATAGGGTCATTTAGAAGTAAAACAAACCATCCATTAACCATATATTTTCTAAATGGCTAATATATCATTGTGTAATTAACACTAAAAATTCTGATTAGGTTAATTAATTGAGTTTAGATTGATTAATTGAGTAGATTAAAACTTATGAAATTAAATTTGGTTTTTGTTTGAACTTATTTGGGAAGATTTTTGATGATTTTTTTTTTTTTTGAGAAAATCTTTTGCAACGGAAATGAAAGCACACAACCCAAACACTTCTAAAAAGGGGATTGCAAAGCTGTTGTGTGAAATCATACTCAAAATTAGATCAAAAATCAACGCTTTCAGTTCTGAAAGTATGAAAAGTCGGCAAGCTCGACGAATGAAGACCATGCCGACTATATTTGGCCGGCAAGGTATTTGAATGAAGAACATGCTGACTAGATTTGGTTGGCAGGGTATTTTTAAATGAAGAAGATGTCGACTTTATTTTTTTGACACATAGGAGACGGCTATTGAAAAATAGTAGTCGGAAAGGTCTACCAAAAAAAAAAACCGTCGGTTGTTGAAAATACCCTGTCGGCAGTTTTTTCGGCAAGGTCTTCAAAAAATACCCTGCCGACTGTTGAAAATATTACATGCCGACTAGATTTGGTCGGCAGGGTATTTAAATGAAGAAGATGCCGACTTTATTTTTTTGACACACATGAGACGACTATTGAAAAATAGTAGTCGGCAAGGTCTATAGAAAAAAACATGTAGAATTTGTTGAGAAAAAATACCCGCATTGTTGAAAATACCCTACCGGCTAGTTTGTCAGCAAGGTCTTCAAAAAATACCCTGCCGGCTGTTGAAAAAATATACACTCGCCATGGATGTTATGAAAAGTCGGCAAGATATGCATGTTACGACCTTGTCGATCAAAAACACAGAAATCATAATTTTCGATTTCTAACCTAATATAACAATCGAATCACACAACACAATGATTGGTTTGAGTTTAAACATCATTTATAGTCTTCTTTTCGCCGGTAGAGTCAACAATTTTTTTGGAAAATCAAAGTTGAAGATTTTTATATGACTTGGTTGATGGAAGATGAAGATGAATATGAAGAAGAAGAGAAGATTAAGAGTTGTTTAGTTTTTTAATTTTAGGGTTAATGAAATTAAGAAATGGGTTTATTTTTAAGATTTAATTAGTTCAAGGGTATTAAAGTAAAATCACACTTTTTAATAATGACACACTATGTGATGATATTTTCAATGATGTTGTAGTAAGAAAGGTTGTCGTTCACTCGGACTTGTTGAAATTGATTTTTAGAATTAATAAAAGAAAATAAAAGAAAAATATATACAAATATTGTCACAGGATGAAGAGATGTGCTGGGACTCAGGATTCGGCCAAACTCATAACAAAAGGTTCAAATATTAATTCTTTTAACAATTATCGCTAAACAAATAAAAACATGGACTCTTATTTTTGTCAAGATAGATTCTCAAAAGATTGGTTGTAAATCCTAAGCATGATGTATCAAAACATTTAAGCTAAGCATACCTCATCAAATTAAATGACAATCAATTAATTCAAATCATATTTCAATTAAAATTAATGCAAAAGTCTTAAAAAGAATTAAATAATTTTACCCATGTATGAAATTCGTCTTCCTCTGTCGTCCCAGTAATGGGGTCTAGCTCATCATGTTGGAAACACGCTCAAAATATGATTTTATTGCTCAAAGGTGCTTACAAGAGGTGAAAATGGAATAAATATTGAAACTTAGGGTTTGTAACAATTATATTTGTTACAAACCAAAGCGTTACTAAGAACGATATATATGATGTGTCGCCTTGCCTTTGTTCCAAAACATTTGTCTCCCGAACTACGACCTTCGGTTGAGAGTCGTTGTCACTTTAGCAATACGATTTGTCACCTACAGTCTAATGTTCTTCGTTCTCCCCTTTAATGGCAGCAGCAGAGACAAGCTCTGCAACTCTGATTTCTCACCCTATTTCGTTCCCCTAACTCTCCATCCCTCACTCTGACCTCTAGAATGCCCTTTTATACTCCTCGGGCCAACAAGTCTCGAGTTTAATTCACGAATCTTCTCACATAACTAGAGAATATTTTTTTCTTGATTTCCCGTATCTGCAGCTGCAAATCACGAGCAGAGTTTCCTTCTTTATCGCAATCACAGTCCAATCTCTCTCAACACGTTGATCTCGAGTTTCAGTCAGAGGAAAACTCTGTTATCCACACGTCCAACTACTAAAAATACAAGCGAGAATATTTTGTTTCCCTATAGCGAAAATAACACGTCACACTCCTTTTCTTCCGAATATCTTCCCTGTTTTGACGTAACGCGCCAACAAGCATCGAATCCCAGCCAAATCTCCGCATAAACCTCTTCAAAACCAAATCAGAAGAACCCAGATAATATATACTCCTGTTTTATCCAAAACCATGATTCTAGCCATTCGGGTTGAATCGAACAGACATACCAAGCATGTTAAGCCCAAACGAGGTTGATTGAAAATGATTCAATGATTGAATCACTCTCGAGATACCCCAAAATCCAACCCTAATATTGTTACTTGATTTGCAACACTTTTCCCGCTTAAAACTCGGAAATTTAAATGGTAGGGATGACCTCCCCCTAACAGACATCGGGTGCGATAGCAATTGCCGCTCCTGGGGTGTAAATAGTAATTGAGGTGCCCCTTAACCAAAAAGAGAGTCCAAATAGCACGTGTACTCCGGGGTGCTTTAGACAACTTTTCGAGCCGAATTTTCCAAAAATGTTTATTGCCCAAAAATACCAAAAAACACATAAAACACCAAAATTAATATAAAATCGAGTGCCAACAATATATAGTATTGAGATCAAATTAGACACAAAAATATGTCTATCACTATGTCCCCTTAAAATTGGGTATACCCCGATCTCGCCGGGTATAATTCGCTTAAGAAATTTGGGTTCCCCGCTGAAATCCGGTACACATACATGCGAGGAGTATAATCAGCAGATACGTATAAAAAACAATGTACCCATAACAAGTAAATAGAGTATAATTGGAAGGAGTCTAGTTTCCACTAGATCTAGGGTGCATCTTTACTTTTAAAACTTGTAAAAAAGACATGCCTTGGTCAGATTCACTTTGGCTTTTTTTAAATACAGCCCATGTTTTTATTAATCATAACCCATATTATTTATAACCCACGTTTGATTTTCAATTTATTAACCATAGCCCAAATCATAACCCAAAATATATTTACTGAGTTAATAGGGATTCATGGCTAGTTAGTGAGTTAAACCGATATATAACCGATCCATATATATGATTCGCCTATTCAAACAGACTTTAAAAATATAACTCGTTTTAACTGATTCTAAACATATATTCTCTTCTTCCTCCTGGAGTCATAAACCCAATAACTTTCCAAAATTTTCAAAAACCAGTCAACCAAAGCATTTTCGGGGTTTAATCAGTACATCATGGGGCGAGTTAAATAGCAGATTTAAAATCTAAATGGTTTTTCAATCGATAAAAGCCACAAAGCACACAATTATATAATATATGTTGGAAAATGGGTTCAAATAGAGGATGAAATAAACACAAAAAAAGAGATTGTTGTACTCAAAAGCTTTCAACGCTCATACGATTTCTTTTAGACAATTATTTCTACCCTCCCAATGATTGGCAATTACAACTGTTGGACCGAGTGGCCAATCGGCCTAACGGTAGATAACCATGGTGTTGATGGACAAAGCCGGCTATTAATGTCAAGCCTCACACCATCGGGTAAAGTACCACAAATATTTTAGACACTCTCTGCACACACCACTTGCATTCTTTTCTACTACTATATTATATAAAGTAATATTTGCATTGTTTTAACAAAAGTCATCGGCATGTGCACACAATATAAATGTGTAGTGGTACAAATAATTGTATTCTTTAGATGTCATTTTTGGTCATCTAGATCTTTGCCAAGTCGATGTAAGCATGGAACTTGATTTGGGTGCATCAAGTGAATGTGGGAAAGACTTGGTCTATTTTCTCCAACGGGCAAAACCCATTCACTATAACGTATCATTTAGTGGTGGTTGGATCTGGTATTGATTTGTTATGGGTTGTACCACTTCTCTAGGAGTGGGAGAAAGATTAGGCAGAGTGGGTTGAACCAGTGCATTTCGTCCTATAAAAACCCATATTCTGTTTAGCAAATCACCATGTATCAAAAGCAACCGATCTCTCCACCATTAATACAATTCTTCATTTTTGCTTCTTATCCTCTCTATTTTATTCATTTGATTACTTTCTTTCTCTGTTAGAAAAGATACCTAGACCCGATATTGGTATCACGAGCTAGGTCTAACTAATCTGTGAGAGTAGTCAAAGTGAAATCAAAGTTGTGAAAGTGAATCTAAGTTCGCAACTATTCCCAATTTAATATTGTGGTTTGTTCGTTGATTTTCAAAGAAGGGAAAACAGATCAAGGCTGAATCAATTAATTAGTTGAAGACGTGGTCTACTGCAATTTGGGGTTTTGTTCATCTCTTTCAAATCAAGGCTATTTCAAATGAATTAATTAAAGGAGTACGTGGGCTGCTTCAATTTAGGGATTTCGTTAAGCTACTTAATTGAATCAATTGGGTCCTGCCTATTTAATTCCTTCACAAAATTGTTCCATTCTTTGATTGATTGGAGGAGTTCACATACGATAAATAGGATTTTGGGTTTATTTGTTTACTTCCAAATTAAAGGTCAGTATTTATCGGTGATTAAGTTTTTTTTAGATTGCCTGAATTTGTGCTGCTCTATTACCTGTTTTGTGTTCAATGGCATCTAAGGCAGTAAGTCATGAGTTAAGCAAAACTGAACGTCTCAATGGTTCTAATTTCTCAACTTGGAAAAGACGTATTAGGCATATACTATTTCATGAAAAAATAGAATATGTGATTGATGTTCCTACTCCTGAAGAACCTGTCAATCCCAGTCCTGCTGTTAGACGTAGTTATGATCGTTTTCTAGAAGATGACAAGCTAGCTAGATCAACTATGTTAACCTTTATGGATCCGGATTTAGAAATTATATATGAAGGCTATCAAACAGCAAAAGCTATGTTTGAGGCTGTCACTCAATCCTATGGAGGACAGTCTGAGACATATATACAGTTATTGATTGAGAAATTTAATACTAGCCGTATGAAAGAAAATGAGTCTGTTATTGATCATTGTAGCCGTATGACTGTGATTGCAAAAGAACTAGCTGCTGCAGGAAACCCCATACCTGATAGGATGCAAGTCTCTACTCTGTTGCATAGTCTTCCTCGCTCATGGGAATCTGTAGTGGTAGCTATTAATATGTCTGGTAGAGATGTCAATATGATTACTTTACCTATGTTACTGGGTGTTGAAGCTCAGCGTCGTGAAAAAAAGAGGCGAGTCATCTCAATCTCATGTTACCGAAGAAGTACCCAAACCTAACAAGGGCAAGAATTCCGGACCCAATAAGAAGCCTTTTAAGAAAAACTTTAACAAGAAGAAGAATTTTAATGCAAAGAATATTACTTGTTATCACTGTAAGCAGACAGGCCATTACCAATCCAACTGCCCAGAAAAGAAGAACAACTCTAAGTCTAGTGGTAGTGGGTCTAAGGATATTGTTTGTGTTGTCTCGGAGTCTCTTTTAGCTGATTGTGATACAGATGCATGGTGGATCGATTCAGCTTCATCAAGACATGTGACAAAATCTAGGGATTGTTTTGTTAACATTAAGGAGATCAAAACCGGCGAACACGGAGTTTATATGGGTAATAATACTTATTGTGATGTCTTAGGCATCGGGCTGTGAGATTGTCTTTGCACTGGTCAAAATAACTTAGTGCTTCTTGATGTATTGTTCGCTCCAAATATGAGGCGAAACTTGGTGTATAAAGTGTCTTGATGATAAGGGTTATGAGGTTAGAATTCGATCAGGAAAAATTAATATGCCAAGGTAAGCATGGTAGAATTTTATTTTGGGGAACTAAAGTCGATGGTACAGTATCGCTTGAAGAGAAATCTTCGATTTTAATAAAGTTGTCAATTCTTCTGCTTATTCCTATGAGTGTTCTAATTCTCTTGATTTTTCTGATTCGCTTATGTGGCATATGAGATTAGGCCATGTTAACAAAGATAAATTATCTCGCATGTCTAGTAGTGGTTTAATTCCTAAAATTAAAATTGATTTTAACATATGTGAACCATGTGTGATGGGTAAAATGTCTAGGAAACCTTTTGGTAAAGCTATTAGATCAAATGATTTGTTAGATATCATTCACAGTGATATATGTGGTCCTTTGAATGTTAAAACTCATAGAGGTATGACATATTTTATTACATTTACCGATGACTATTCTCGTTTTGGTTATGTTTATTTCTTTGTCTAAGAAATCTGATGCTTTAGATATTTTTATCACATATAAAAATGAAGTAGAAAATCGATTAGGAGAAAAATTAAAGTTCTTCGCAGTGATAGAGGTGGTGAATATAATTCTGAAATTTTTGGTGAATTTTGTAAGAACCATGGTATTATTCATCAATTTACTATGCCTGATACGCCACAACAAAATGGCGTGGCTGAACGTAGAAATCGAACTCTTCTTGATATGACTAGGAGCATGCTTAGTCACTCAAAATTAGGTTCTCATTTTTGGGGTGAAGCTTTATCTACTGCTGTTTACATTTTGAATAGATTGCCATCTAAATCTGTGACTAGTACACCTTATGAATTGTGGAATGGTAGAAAACCAGACTTGAGTCACTTTAGAATTTGGGGTGCAAATGCACATGTTAGAGTGTTAGATAAAAACAGATCTAAATTAGACCCTAAGACTTGTTAAATGCATTTTTATTGGTTATCTTGATCATTCTAAAGGTTATAGATTTGTTGTTCACCATCTTTGATGGATCTATAGGTGTAATTGAAAGTAGAGATGCATATTTCATTGAAGAAAACTTGGAACCAATGTCTAATAATTGTATGGTTGATTTGTTTGAAATTCCTAAAGATAATACACCTTCTTTAGACAATGAAAATTTGATTCAGTCTCCTCCGGTGCATGATACAATTGCTAAGATTGTTAGAAGTAGAAATCCACCTTCTTATTTGAAAGATTATCTTTGTTGTTTTGGATGAGAATGAATTTTACGATGATGAACTTTTTCTGTGATGACGACACATCCGATGTTGATCCTTTAAACTTTAAACAAGCTATGAAATTGCCTGATGCTCATAAATGGAAATATGCTACAGATGAAGAAATAAAATCAATTAATGAAAATGATGTATGGCAGTTTGTTGATTTACCTGAAAACAAGAATGTTATAGGTTGTAAATGGATTTTGAAAAAGAAGTTTAAAGTGATGGGTCACTAGACAAATATAAGGCTAGACTAGTAGCTAAAGGCTTCACACAAGAAAAGGATATAGATTATTCGAAACATATTCTCCTGTAGCTAAATTTACATCCATAAGAATCTTGTTAGCTATTCTTTGCTCACTTAGATTTAGAAATACACCAAATGGATGTTAAGACAGACATTCCTAAATGGAGACTTAGAGGAAGACATATACATGGAGCAACACTGAAGGTTACATAGATGAAAACAATAGAGATAAAGTTTATAAGTTAAACAAATCTCTTTATGGTCAAACTTGATCATCTCGTCGGTGGTACTTAACCTTTCATGATCTTTGTCACTAATTATGGTTTTGTTGCTAATGCTTACGATCCTTGTATCTATGTTTTGAACAGTGGGAGTACTTTTGTTATGCTATCTCTTTATGTGGATGATATATTATTTGTTAGGTAATGATTTGAATTTAATTGTAAAGATCAAAACTTGGCTTAAATCTCGTTTCGAGATGAAAGATATGGGTGAAGCAAGTTTCATATTAGGCATCAAGATAACTAGAGATAGATTGCATAAGACAATTCAGTTGTCTCAAGAAGCATACTTAGATAGCGTTCTAAAGAAATATAAAATGGAACATTGTGGTCTTGTTGATACACCCATCGTAGAGGGACCAAATTATCTAAGAAAATGGCTCCTGCAAATGAAAAAGAACAGGTGAAATGAATTCAAAACCATATGCACAGGTAGTTGGAAGTTTAATGTATGCCATGTTGTGTACCCGTCCTGATTTGAGTTTTGTTGTCGGATTGGTAAGTAGATTTCAGAGTAATCCTGGTATTGCTCATTGGATAGCAGTAAAGCGCATACTGCGGTATATCCAGAAGACAAAGGGATATAAGTTGACTTATCGTACTGACTCTTTAGTTGTTCAAGGGTATTGTGATGCAGATTTTTCAGGAGATGTAGACGGATTAAAGTCTACCAGTGGGTACGTATTTACCCTAGGAGGTGCTGCAATATCATGGTCCAGCAAGAAACAATCATGTGTAGCAAAGTCTACAATGGAGGCTGAGTATATTGCTTGTAACCATGCAGCCAGTAAGTTTGTATGGATCAAAGGTTTCTTGCTTAATTTGAAATTAATTCTGATAAACCAATTAACATTTTTGTGATAATCAAGCGACATTATGCACCATTGCCAATGGTGAGCTCAGTGATGATCAGGTAAAGAAGCATATTGAGAGAAAATATTGCTATGTGCTTGATATTGTGAAGAAGAAGAAAATAAGGTGAGTTATTTGAGACAGAGAGGATATGATTCTTGATCCTTTGACAAAAGCTATAGCTATTGAAGATTTCAAAAGACATGTTATCTCCATGGGTCTTATTGACGACTAGCCGAATGGCCAAGTGGGAGATGTTGGACCGAGTGGCCAATCGGCCTAACGGTAGATAACCATGGTGTTGATGGACAAAGCCGGCTATTAATGTCAAGCCTCACACCATCGGGTAAAGTACCACAAATATTTTAGACACTCTCTGCACACACCACTTGCATTCTTTTCTACTACTATATTATATAAAGTAATATTTGCATTGTTTTAACAAAAGTCATCGGCATGTGCACACAATATAAATGTGTAGTGGTACAAATAATTGTATTCTTTAGATGTCATTTTTGGTCATCTAGATCTTTTGCCAAGTCGGTAAGCATGGAACTTGATTTGGGTGCATCAAGTGAATGTGGGAAAGACTTGGTCTATTTTCTCCAACGGGCAAAACCCATTCACTATAACGTATCATTTAGTGGTGGTTGGATCTGGTATTGATTTGTTATGGGTTGTACCACTTCTCTAGGAGTGGGAGAAAGATTAGGCGGAGTGGGTTGAACTGATGCATTTCTCGTCCTATAAAAACCCATATTCCTGTTTAGCAAATCACCATGTATCAAAAGCAACCGATCTCTCCACCATTAATACAATTCTTCATTTTTGCTTCTTATCCTCTCTATTTTATTCATTTGATTACTTTCTTTCTCTGTTAGAAAAGATACCTAGACCCGATAACAACAGGTATGCGAAATAATGCCTTCAGGATACAATGAAAGCCCTACAACGGAAATTGAATTCAAGGTTTGTACCCCTTGATCCAATCAAGAACACATGTGAAGTAATGTTTCTGATGATGCTTTGTTTAAGAGAGAAAACAGAAAAAAGGTTTTTTCGATGTTGTTTTCAACGAGTTATGGGAGATGCCATTTATAGGGGTTTGCGCATCTGTTGGGAAACGATGAGTCTCTTCATCATCAGACATCAATGGCGTCTGTTGGATTTGAATATTCTGGATACGTTTGTAACGGTCCAAACAGTTACGTACCACAAAAAATTCTTCCGGGGGCGTTGCCCCCTATACCCCACCAGGGGCGGTCTCCCCTGGACCATTACGACCTGACCGTCAGCCGAGCCACGACACGGGGCTACGCCTTTGAGACCCCCTTGGATAGCGTTGTTGAAAATATTCCAACAATATATAGACATGATTTAGATGGTTTCTCAATCAATATGAGATACAAAAAAAACTATTATATAAGATACGCATTCAATTTTGTTTACACAGATTTTTCTTGTACAGTCATAGCTCAAACAGGATGAACTAATTCACAAAACAAAAAATGGAAGAAGTTTTCCTAGAACACGCGGTTAACAAAAGGTATCCCTGTTTGTCACATTTAAGCTTTCAGCATTCAGTATGACAACGAGTACTCATTAATTATATTGATTTAATAAAGATTAAAAACGAATTTTCGTCACCATATACAGTTGTAACATTTTCCATGAACATAATGAGTTAAGAAAAAATGGACTTCGATACCGTACACACAAATTTTGGCAATCAAGAATTTGAGATTGTATAAATGGAAGACGCTCAAGGTCAAAAAAGTGTCGGCACTGGACGAGGGTGCCAAAGAAGTATCATGTTCTTGTGCTTGATTCTCTTGGTCATAAAGATAAGATTTTGTTCACAAATTTGATATCAGGTGCTATTCAATCGGATGTTGGGATTTTTGCCATTAATGCTAATGATAGACAAACATCTATCGAGAACATAGATATCAAATATTTTATTCTTATTCGGTGGCTCTAGTCCATATTCTTTTAGTGGTAACTGAGTCACGGAATTATTAACTTTATCTCACTAAACTTGTTTGTGGGCTATAATTAATAATGAAAAAGGTCAAACTTAAAATTATAGTCAAACTTTTCTAATCAAAATCAAATGGGCTATCGTTAATAAAAGTGTGGGCAATATTTAAGAGAAGCCTTCACTTTTCTTCCTCGTGCACACCTCACTCTCTCGAAAGTCAAAATTCCTTTTTTCTCATATTACTTTTTGCTTTTAGATTCAATTTCTCATCTCTTAAATGAGATCACCATTTTCGGAAAATTAGGTGCCGGTTATTTTTATATGATCTAAATCTGTGTTATGCAGAACCATACCGTTGATTGAATGTTGATTTGAAAATAAAATTATGATTTAGATTTTAGTTAAAATTTTGGGGGGGAATTTCTGTCGGGAAGTTCTCAACTTCATCATAAAATCTCTTGGACGAATTGTGACATAATTCAGTACGTTCTCGTATAGTTTGATTTTCCCATAAAATATACGTTTTTTTTTTTTTTTTTTGATCGGCAAAGGTAAAAATTATATTAAAGACCTACAAGGAGTAGGATAACAGGCTCAAAAGCAACAACCCAACTAAAACAAGAGGAACAAGCTCTCGAAAAGACCCAAAACCCCTTAAAGAGGACGCAAAAGTTACATTAAGAACTAAAATAAGAACTCCAATTGATGATAATGGAATCCAGATTAAGATCCTTCATTTCTTCATCATTGCGAGCCCAATAGTAAACTTGAATCTTCACCTACTTAATGACCTCCGTCGCATTAAAATTGATGTTCTCGAAAACTAGAACATTCTTGGACTTCCAAATAGTCAAACATTTTCACTTGCTTAATGAGGTTTGTGCAACAAACGTTTCGAAGATTTTAAAATGTTAGTACTTGTACAAATTTACAGTATCCCTTAAGTTACCACGGTAACAATTCACTATAAGAAAAGTGTCCATTTACAACAGATATATGACAACGTTTCGCCCAACGTTGCATACAAGTGAGCTTTTCATAATGGTTTTTTCAAAAAACATTGTTAAATGGTATGCCTCCCAACAAGGCTAAGTTTTATAACTACGTTTCTTGAAAAAGTATTAGAACCGTTAGATTATTTTTACATTCAACACGTGTTACTGTGCTAACCTTTAGATTTCGTTATCTTTTATAAACAAATCTAAACCTTATCGCAATTCATTTTCCGCCGCTCTCTCTCTCTTTTGCTCTTTCTTTCTCCCTCACTGTCTTCGCAGAGAAAACCAAGACTGAGCAAAGGAAAACGTTTTTCCCATCAAAATTCTTCAGATCAGTATGGAAACGAATGAGGAAAAGGAAACAAAACTAATTTTTTGTTGTCATCTCATTGGTCTCTCTATACTCGTGATATAACAAAAACAATAATGGCGGTGTAGGAATTTTAATAGTTCCAGAGATCTGAATCTAAGAAGTGGGTTTTGTTTTTCTCGTTAGTTTAATTGTTGAAACCCTATCTTATGTGTTTAATTATTGTTGTATGTTGTTACTGAAGTATAATTATGTGTTATATTTTTTTTAGGTTAAGGAAATTGATTGTGAAGAATCAGCTGTAATTGAAGTAGATGATGATACCATCGATTTGATTTTTGCATTGGGTATGGATGGTCTATCTGGGATAGCAACATATGTTTCGAAATATTATTTTTCTGGATTCCTTGTGTGTTCATATAGCCCCTTGATCTATTGACTTTGCAGGCTATGAAACGTTTTCAACGATGATATACTTATTGCTAATAATATTGCATCAAGAGGTCTTGATATTCCAGGTGTTGGAACTGTTTTCCAATATCGACTTCCACATTCAGCCTCTGCAAGTAAAGACTAAAGAGATTAGTCATAAGTAGAATTTCTCATGGATTCTATTAAAAAGAGATGGAAGGTACGATTTCATTGAAGCATTTTATCAAACACCTTGTGATTTCTTTGTTTTTTCTAATGAAATTTGTGATTCTCATTTTTTTGTAGATTTATTTAAGCAATTTGGTTCTATTAACCGGTGTTGGAGATGAAATAGTCCCACATTGCCTAAAACACCTAGCCTCTATACACATATAATACTATGGGCCTCTCCACTCATTGCCAATTGGTTTTGAGTTGGAAGCCCAAAAATCTTACATGGTATCAGAGCGAGGCCATACGTGAGTGGTATAAATTCCACCCGTATACGATCCACGTGTTAAGAGGCTTAAATCGCCCTTACCCGTGAAGGGGAGTGTTGGAGATGAAATAGTCCCACATTGCCTAAAACACCTAGCCTCTATACACATATAATACTATGGGCCTCTCCACTCATTGCCAATTGGTTTTGAGTTGGAAGCCCAAAAATCTTACATGGTATCAGAGCAAGGCCATACGTGAGTGGTATAAATTCCACCCATATACGATCCACGTGTTAAGAGGCTTAAATCGCCCTTACCCGTGAAGGGGAGTGTTGGAGATGAAATAGTCCCACATTGCCTAAAACACCTAGCCTCTATACACATATAATACTATGGGCCTCTCCACTCATTGCCAATTGGTTTTGAGTTGGAAGCCCAAAAATCTTACAACCGGTTAAGAATCCAGAAGAATAAGAAGGTTTTTTCGGATTTATGTTTTGGATTTGATTATCAAGTTTTGGGTGGTTTATAGATCGGAAAATCTAAGCATTTTGGGTTTATCGAGTTTGAATCTCCCAAGGTTTTCACTTGTACTCACTCTGTTTTGCTTTTATTTATAACTTGTTTCAAGTTTGTGTTGTATTAACTGAATGTAATTGTGAAATGTAGGTTGCAAAGATTGTATGCATAATTATCTTCTCTTTGAGCACTTGTTGCAAGTTCATATTATTTCAATAGAGAAAGTTCATCATAAACTGGAAGCAGTTCTATCCATTTGCTTAGTATTTGTTGTAATATAAGTAGACATCTTTACAAAAGTCATAATTCTTTCATGTAAAGTCTTGGATGCAGGTAGACATCTTTTAATAAACATTATGGTTACAATTAAAAGTGAGTCTTTGTGTCTCAACTTTGTGGTGGTAGCATTGAAACATTTCGACGCTTCCACATATCTATGGTTTGACTTCAGAATTTTTGAAACATAAAATTGCCTATTGGCGAACCCTTTTGTGCTCTGTTAATCAAGGTAAAAAAACGGGTGATACAGTTTGCGCTGTGCAAGATATGATTCAGTCAAAAAGGTGCATCTTTCACGTATTAATATGGAACCCGGCTTTTTTCTGATATGATTATCTTTGAAACTTATATTGGCTTTTGTAGGCACTTGAAGTTTCTAAAGAGCCTCGTCGACCCAAAACGCACTGGGATCATATTTTAGATGAGATGGTTTGGTTGTCCAAGGTATGTTTTACTAGCTCAAGACATCTTTATATATTGCGAGGCATAATTATGATGGCGCCTTTTTGCTTCCAATAAATTGATTCTCTATGTCAGATATGTACTTACTGCGTACGTGAATTGTCTTATGCGACTTTGTGATCTATGTGATGCTAGTTGCAGGGCAACCTTACTCAATAATCTTGTGGCAGGACTTTGAGTCTGAGAGAAAATAGAAACTAGCTCAAGCAAAGGAGGTTTCTATAAGAGCCAGCAAGGGCATGATGTACCCTGCTACTAGAGGAGAAAAGAAAGTGAAGGTTTGCCTTTTATGCGCCCTTTTAAAACGCAGAATTATCTTGATAAGTACCTAGTAACAAGAGAACTATACCGTGAAATACACTTTTGATGTTGCTGACAGAAAGTGAACGCTGCACTTAGAATGTCTTGACTCTTATTTTGAAGTTCTTACACTGGAACATGATCTGATCATGTTTATCGTTTCACTTGTGACTCGGGAAGAAGGGCAGAAGTTGTGAAAAGTTGCACTTAATATATCTAAGGACGTGAAGAAGTTTTGGACGAAAATTGAGAAACTGGAAAGTTGTTGTATATATCAATTTTGAAGTTTCAAGTTTGCCCGTATCCTTTTGATTCTTTACAATGTTCTGAATTTTACATTCTTCTCACATGATATGAAATCAGAAAAAGCTCTAGATGGTCAGGCCAAAATCCTTGCAAATCAAAATATTCTAATACGAAATCAGAAAAAACTCATCATGGACTGTGTCAAAGCTAGACAACTTGCTCGGGTTATTGATCGAAAGGTTTGTGTTCTAACTCTCGAACATGGTGTGTCTACGGTCAAGAGAGTAAAGGAAATCAGTGATACCTTCCATGATGGATTCATTGAAAGGTATAAGGTTCTCAAAGAACTTTGATTATGTCTAGTAAATCTTCTTTTTGTGTTTTTAGAAGAATAACTAGGGTTTGGAATAGCCATTATTGTGAGTACACATAGCTATGTCCAACGATTTACATCTTCAATATTTTTAGATTTATTTATTTAAATTCTAAGTTATTTGGAAGATGATTTTTGTAATTTTAATCTTTATGATTTTATATATTGAAAATTGTTATGGGATATGTTGTTTAGGTCCGTGAACCTGTGACTGTCCCATACTTGTTCAAAAGTTATCTCTATTATGTCGATATGAAAGTATTGATAGAAGATAGAATGAACTTTTGACATTAGAAAAGTTAAAGCCTTTTATGTCATGTTTTGATAAAAACAAAGGATAAAACTTTTGTGTACAAGGATTAAGTCTATTATTTGTCATTGTGCAAATAGTGATGGAAAATATAATGAATCATTGTCTATTCCGCAGTATTTGGTCAATCTCCGATCCACAATCTTTTGTGCATATACTGTGTTGTTCCGTAAGGTTTCTTATGTTGAGCACAATTGACTGAGTTGATTATTCTCTTATGATTAACTTAGTTGTTTCTCTGTGAGGTTCCATATGTCGAACATGATCAACTAAATTAATCAGTTTTTTTTGGTTATTTTAGTTGTTGCTCCGTAAGTTCGCTTATGTCGAGCATGACCAATTAAATTGATCGCTTTATGTGGTTAATTGGTTGTGTATTTCAATTGAATTATTCGTGGGTTCTCTTGTGATTAATTTGGTTGTTCTTTTTCAATAGAACTAACTATGGGTTATCTTGTGGTTATTTCAATTGGATATTTTTGGATACAAATTCATGTTTTCATGTGATTTGTTTGTCCGAAAGAAATCCTTCTTTTCTTGTGAAAGTAAGGTCGCCTTTGTTGTTCCTTCGGGGATGACATTTTATGGGGGAGAGTTCTTTTGAACTTGTGCTTAATTGCCATATCTTTGTGGGGAGTGCAGTTGTGGAATTTTTAGGGGTTATCTTGTATTTTCATAACTCCTTGATGAATGCATTTAGCTTCGGCTTTATGATTGCATCTAAATTTGTTGGTATGTTAATACACCTTTTGGTCATGATGTATCTCCATGGAAATTTCATTAGGATCCCACTAATTTTTCGTACCTTTGCCAAAAAAAATTTTGACAAAAAGGGGGAGAATTAATGTGTAGTTCACACTACAAATACCTATGGTTTACGGATCATTGTGTAAGGGGGAGTGGTTTTCATGTTGAGATATGTATTGACTAAGGGGGAGTGATGGATATCACCATAGTGTTATTGTCAAAGTTGTGATACAATTGAACTTTGATACTATGTAATAATACTATGACATTGTATAAAAATGATTGAGAGCATTTTGTTTTCTCATTGTTATAGGTACGGATCTTCAACAATTGTGATGCTGAACTTACAACCTTTAGGATCATGGAGTACTTGGAAGTGACGAAGATTTCGAGTCGCGTTGAAGATGCCATGGAGATCAAGCATGTGGATAAGAAGCTTTTTTTTTTTAATCTTTTTTGTAATCCATATGTATTGATAGTTTTGTCACAAAAATTGACAAAGGGGGAGATTGTTAGAGCATTGCTCGGTCAAACTCGCAAACGTTTCTATCTCAAGCATGTTTGTCAATGTTACTGATCAAAACTATAAGTCTTGTTCAAGCCTATTTGTAGATGTCTCGGACTAGGACATAGATAGTGTAGTTGAGCTTAAATCTCTCGACGTTCATCTCTTGAAGACGAAGAACTACTAAGGAGAGCTTGTGGAACTTCTTCGATAAAACGTATGTGGAGACTTGAACTTATCTATCACTTGGAAAGTCTATTTCTACTATCTTCTATATTGAGACATAAGTCGTGTTACGATCGATATAGTTTTCTTTATACACATTTGAGATTTTGAGTTGAGTATATCTCGCTTACATATTTCTCGAAATATGTGTTGGTAAGCTTTCGCTTCGACCAAGTTCATCTTATATCATGAGAAAATTTTCGAGTAACATCTTACATGGTTTGTGTGATACAATCATTTGGTGTAAGACTTTGAAGGTTTAAATAATGATTATTTCAATATCTTGAAAATTGCTTTGATGTTAATAGTGTGTGAAAACGACTATTGACATTATAGAAGAATGTTTCTATGATTGAAATAAAGAGTTGATGATGTAACCATATCTGGATATAAGCATATATAGTGTGTTCACACATTAGTGTATAAGTCCATAAACCGGGAGCCAAGAGTATGCATATGTGTGTATACGAAATTGGTGAAGGAGACAGGTGAAGTATGCGTACTAGTACGCATACTGGCGGAAGTTCTCAAACCGAGAATTTCTGTTGAGTTTGGTTTTGGCAAAACTCTTAACTAGTCACCTTAAGTATGCGTAACTGGCAGAAGTTTTTGAACCGAAAATTTCTGCTGAGTTTGGAAACTTTACAAACTCAAAAACCGGTTGCTTAAATATGCATACAGTACGCATACTTAAGCTGATTACTTTGTCAAATCGGTCAAGTCCATGAACTTAAACATTTAAATCATAAGGAATCCAATGTTTGCAAACCGTGGATATAATGTTCATGATTTATTCAAGTGAATCAAATCGATTTGATTTCAATTGTGTTTTCTTAACAATTGAACAACTCTTAACTAGTTTCATTTGAGTCATTTGAACTAGTTTTGGTTAAGATGAATAAGGTTGATATGAGAGTAATCATATGGCTAACCTCGGTTAACTATTTGTGAACCAACCTGGTGTACACGTTTAGGTACGGCTACATAAACCTAAATGAGGGTACATTTCATTTATGTGTAACAAACTAAGTTCGATCTAACGTTTGAAAGATATTAGCTTGGTTGAATCATGTTTTTCATCCGACGGTGAATATTGAATGCTTTGTTACCAAGGTAACTTGGATTGCAAACCCTGATTTGAAAAATATATAAAGGAGAACTCTAGCAACTGGGAAACCTAATCCCCACACCTCATGTGTGTTACTAGTTTCATAACTAGAGTTGATTCTCCTTTAACCTTAGGTTTCTTCTCGAGACCCTGTCGGTTAACGACTTGAAGACTTCATTAGGATTGTGAAGCTAGACCCAACTATCATCTTTTTAGTTGCGTGATTTGATCTTGTTGTTTCTATCGTGTTGAGGGCAATTGAATAATTGGCTCGAGATTGTATATCTCCGATAGGCAAGATAATCAAGTAATCACAAACAAACTTCGTCTCATCGTTTGTGATTCCACAATAACTTGTTTCGCTAGTAGATTAAGTTTATTGTGAGGTGATTGATAATACTATGCTGTTATTCGGGAATATAAGTCCAGTTTATCAATTGGTTCCTATTCACCTTGATTTATCAAAAGACGAAACAAAAACTCTTGGGTATTTCTGTGGGAGACAGATTTATTCAATCTTATCCACTTTTCTGTGTGAGACAGATTTGTCTATCAAGTCTTCGACTTTGGGTCGTAACAACTCTTAGTTGCGGGTGAGATCAACTAAGGGAATCAAGCGCGTAGTATCCTGCTGGGATTAGAGACGTAAGGAGTGCAACTGTACCTTGAATCAGTGTGAGATTGATTACGGTTCAACTACGGTGCATTCCGAAGTTAATTGGTAGTATGCTACTGTCTGTAACGTCTTAATACAGTATGGTGTTCAATCTGGACTAGGTCCCGGGGTTTTTCTACATTTGCGGTTTCCTCGTTAACAAAATTCTGGTGTATGTGTTATTTCTTTTCTGCATTATATTTTGTTATATAATTAAAATATCGCAGATTTTACGTTCTTCTCACATGATTATAGGTGTTATACAAACATCAGCTGGAGTTAGAGGAGAAAAAGAAAAAGGCACTGGATAGACAACTTGATTTTCTTCTAGGCAGACATAAAGGTGGAATCTTGCTTTTTTAATTTTTTATTTATGTTTCATTCATTTGCCTGATTGACGTGGGGAAATATATTTCTAATAGGATTCTCTGTCTATAAGGTATCGACTATCCTAGCATAAAATATTGTCGACATGCCATATCCTCATAAGCCTATGTATCTAGATTCTGCAACTGAAAAATATATTAATTACGATGAAGGTAAAAAAGAGGATCAACAGATCAATGAAGATGGATATGTAAAAGATGATGATCAGACTACACATGAAAATGTTAGAGCATTGCTCGGTAAACTCGCATGCGTTGCTATCTCTAGCATGTTTTTCAATATTAGTGATCAAAACTATAAGTCTTGATTTTTAGCCTATTTGTAGATGTCTCGGACTAGGACATAGATAGTGTAGTTGAGCTTAAATCTCTCAACGTTCATCTCTTGAAGAAGAAGAACTACTAAGGGGAGCTTGTGAAACTTCTTCGACAAAAGGTATGTGGAGACTTGAACTTATCTATCACTTGGAAAGTCTATTTCTACGATCTCCTATATTGAGACATAAGTCGTGTTACGATATAGTTTTCTTTATACACATTTGAGATTTCGAGCTGAGTATATCTCGCTTACATATTTCTCGAAATATGTGTTGGAAAGATTTCGCTTCGACCAATCTTACATGGTTTGTGTGATACAATCATTTGGTGTAAGACTTGGAAGGTTTCAATAATGATTATTTCAATATCTTGAAAATTGCTTTGATGTTAATAGTGTGTGAAAACGGCTATTGACATTATAGAAGAATGTTTCAATGATTGAAATAAAGAGTTGATGATGTAACCATCTTTGATATAAGTGTATATAGTGTGTTCGTAAATTAGTGTATAAGTCCATAAACCGGGAGCCAAGAGTATGCATATGTGTGCATACGAAATTGGTGAAGAAGACAGGTTAAGTATGCGTACTAGTACGCATACTGACGGAAGTTCTCACACCGAGAATTTCTGCCGAGTTTGGTTTTGGCAAAACTCTTAACTAGTCACCTTAAGTATGTGTACATGAACGCATACTGGTGGAAGTTTTTGAACCAAAAATTTCTGCTGAGTTAATTTGGAAACTTTACAAACTCAAAAACTGGTTGCTTAAATACGCATACCTGTATGCATACTTAAGCTGGTTACTTTGTCAAATCGATCAAGTCCATGAACTTAAACATGTAAATCATAAGGAATGCAATCTTTGCAAACCGTGGCTATAATGTTCATGATTGACTCAAGTGAATCAAACCGATTTGATTTCAACTGTGTTTTCTAAACAATTGAACAACTCTTAACTAGTTTCGTTTGAGTCATTTGAACTAGTTATGGTTAAGATGAATAAGGTTGATATGAGAGTAATCATATGGCTAACCTCGGTTAACTATTTGTGAACCAACCTGGTGTACACGTTTATGTACGGATACATAAACCTAAATGAGGGTACATTTCATTTGTGTGTAACAAGCTAAGTTCGATCTAACGGTTGAAAGATATTAGCTTGGTTGAATCAGGTTTTTCATCTGACGGTGAATATTGAATGCTTTATTACCAAGGTAACTTGGATTGCAAACCCTGATTTGAAAACTATGTAAAGTAGAACTCTAGCAACTGGGAAACCTAATCCCCACACCTTCTTTGTGTTACTAGTTGCATAACTAGAGTCGATTCTCCTTTAACCTTAGGTTTCTTCTCGAGACCCTGTATGTTAACGACTTGAAGACTTCATTGGGGTTGTGAAGCCAGACCCAACTATTATCTTTATAGTTACGTGATCAGATCTTGTTGTTTCTATCGTGTTGAGTGCGATTGAAATAATTGGCTCGAGATTTTATATCTCCGATAGGCAAGATAGAAAAGTAATCACAAACAAACTTCGTATCATCGTTTGTGATTCCATAATAACTTGTTTCGCTAGTCGATTAAGTTTATTGTGAGGTGATTGATAATACTAGGTTTTTCTTCGTGAATATAAGTCCGGTTTATCAATTGGTTCCTGTTCACCTTGATTCATCAAAAGAAGTAACAAAAACTCTTGGGTATTTCTGTGGGAGACAGATTTATTCAATCCTATAGACTTTTGTGTGTGAGACAGTTGTCTATCAAGTCTTCGACTTTGGGTCGTAGCAACTCTTAGTTGTGGGTGAGATCAGCTAAGGGAATCAAGTGTGTAGTATCCTGATAGGATCAGAGACGTAAGAAGCGCAACTGTACCTTGAATCAGTATGAGATTGATTAGGGTTCAACTACAGTCTAGTCCGAAGTTAATTGGTAGTAGGCTAGTGTCAGTAGCGTCATAATACAGTGTGGTGTTCAATATGGACTAGGTCCCGGGGTTTTTCTACATTTGCGGTTTCCTCGTTAACAAAATTCTGGTGTATGTGTTATTTCTTTTCTGCATTATATTTTGTTATATAATTAAAATATCGCAGGTTGTGCGTTAAGATCAATCAATTATAATATCCAACCTTTGGTTTTTGATTTACATTGATTGATACTTGAAAATTGGTCCTTGGTACCGTTCAAGTAACTCCTCTTATATTCAATCGGGCTCGCGGATTTCTATTTGCTGATTGCGGATTGAATTAAGAGTTAGAGATATTAAACTCTTTGATATACTTTAATCTAGATTGAGTCTGACTGTCGAGTTGATTCTCTAGAAAGTGTATTGGAGTAAGTCCTCTCAGATTGCCAAACGAATTGTTGGGTGTGGTTGTTAGACCCCCGCATTTTCAATTGGTATCAGAGCATGCAAACACATTAAAGACCTTATAAGTATGTGTTTGTAGCAATCTGTGTTCTGAGGACCTAAGAAGTATCTCTTAAGATAACGCATATATTATGTCTTCCAAAGGTTCGGATTACTCCAAAATCTTAGGTTTGCCTCAAGGGATAACTCCTTAGTAGATTCTTCCGAATCCCGAGGGAAAAACAAGATTTGTGAGATTGTTTCTGAATCCGAAATGGAACTCACCAGATCATTAAAAAAATCGGCTGATATCATTGATGTTCAAGTTTCTGAAATTATGACTCTTGAAGAAAAAAATGATTTGCTTATTGATGAACTTGAGAAATCCCTTGAAAGAGAACGTGAACTCTATTGCTATATTGAATCTCTCTCTGACAATGTTAAAAAACTAGTTCAAGAAACTACTCTACAACGTGAAAAGATTAGTTCACTTGAACATATTGTTAGATAAGACTCAATTAGAGAAAAGCGTTTAATCAAGGATCATTCATCAGAAATAAACAACTATCGTGTTGAAAAAGAGAAACTTGTTGCATCTCTGCAACTTGCCCGAGAACAATGTAACGCCTTGAAAAAGGAAAACTCTGTTTTGATGATTAAGTCATCTTCTACACCTTCTCCCGATACTCACAAGGTTTTACCTAGTGTAAAGAAAAATTCCTACAAGGAAGTACCTAATGAGAATCACTTGCAAAATGTGCATGTGAAGGATGAAGGTTTGAATCAAGGAAATCATGTCTCTATTCCACGATGTTGTTCCTTCTGTGGGAAAAGGAATCACTATGCTCTTAATTGTTTTTTCAGAAGAAAACAGATTTCTAATCTTCATAATTTGCTTCTTTCGGCTGTCAATGGAGTAAATCATTTAATGACATCTACAATGAGTTACTTACCTACAGAAAACCAGAAATCTTATAAAAATGATCTCTTGTCTAGAAATAATCACATGCTACATGTTCCTCATTATGGTGTATATCCTTCTCCTACCAATGAACACTTACCCTGTGTTTATAAGAAAAAGTCTGGTAAGTCTAGATCAAGTAAATGGAAATCCTCCAAATTCCCCATTCTGGAGCCGATTTCTAGAGGTCCTAGACTCATTCCTCAGAAAAATCCTTCAAATGGACTTTTGAAAAGGTTTATGACAAATTCCTATGGAATACGTTATAATCGATGGAAAAAAGGAAATATACAATTAAAACAGTCAAACAACGTATACAAACCTTCTCCTATGTTTAGTAGTGAGATTATTTCTCACTCTGTTACCTAACTCTAGGTATTATCATCCTTGAATCGATCTTGAAAGGTACAAGGATGATGACTATGTGAGTCTTAATATTTGTTGTATATCTGCTGTGAGCTGTTGTCAATCAATCCAAGTCATGCAAGCCTACTTCATGATTCATGCTCTAATTTTTAAGAATTATTGATCAATATTGGCAAACGATTTTTTTTTTCTTCTTCTGCTTAATAGCTTTCGCTAAAATCCATTCCTCTCTTGTGAATGGTCCGTGAACGTCCTTGTCCTACTCCTAAGAGTTCATAGGGTTTCCTTTTTGAGAAGTGTCTTCTCTTAATAAAAATATACCTTATACAATATTAATCTATCCCTATCAAAATTTTCATGGAGAACCTTGCAAATTCTCAAGAGATTGTGCATCTTGATATGGAGGAAGACACTCAAGGACGTGATTCGATTCAAGAGCTGGTTCTAAAGAAGATGCTTGCAAGAAAGGACTATAACTCCTGGATTGATGATTCCGTCAAGGATTTAACTCGTTTTCAAAACGATTCAAAGGTCGAGTTTGCAAATCTCCAACTACAAATAAACCAACTCCTAGATGATCAGGCCAAAATCCTTGCAAATCAAAATATTCTGATACGAAATCAGAAAAATCTCATCATGGAATGTGTCAAAGCTAGACAACTTGCTCGGGTTATTGATCGAAAGGTTTGTGTTCTAACTCTCGAACATGGTGTGTCTACGGTCAAGAGAGAAAAGGAAATCAGTGATACCTTCCATGATGGATTCATTGAAAGGTATAAGGTTCTCAAAGAACTTTGATTATGTCTAGTAAATCTTCTTTTTGTGTTTTTAGAAGAATAACTAGGGTTTGGAATAGCCATTATTGTGAGTACACATAGCTATGTCCAACGATTTTCATCTTCAATATTTTTAGATTTATTTATTTAAATTCTAAGTTATTTGGAAGATGATTTTTGTAATTTTAATCTTTATGATTTTATATTTTGAAAATTGTTATGGGATATGTTGTTTACGTCCGTGAACCTGTGACTATCCCATACTTGTTCAAAAGTTATCTCTATTATGTCGATATGAAAGTATTGATAGAAGATAGAATGAACTTTTGACATTACAAAAGTTAAAGCCTTTTATGTCATGTTTTGATAAAAACAAAGGATAAAACGTTTTTGTGTACAAGGATTAAGTCTATTATATGTCATTGTGCAAATAGTGATGGAAAATATAATGAATCCTTGTCTATTCCGCAGTATTTGGTCGATCTCCGATCCACAATCTTTTGTGCATATACTGTGTTGTTCCGTAAGGTTTCTTATGTTGAGCACAATCGACTGAGTTGATTATTCTCTTATGATTAACTTAGTTGTTGCTCCGTGAGGTTCCATATGTCGAACATGATCAACTAAATTAATCAGTTTTTTTTGGTTATTTTAGTTGTTGCTCCGTAAGTTCGCTTATGTCGAGCATGACCAATTAAATTGATCGCTTTATGTGGTTAATTTGTTTGTGTATTTCAATTGAATTATTCGTGGGTTCTCTTGTGATTAATTTGGTTGTTCTTTTTCGATTGAACTAACTATGGGTTATCTTGTGGTTATTTCAATTGGATAATTTTGGATACAAATTCATGTTTTCATGTGATTTGTTTGTCCGAAAGAAATCCTTCTTTTCTTGTGAAAGTAAGGTCGCCTTTGTTGTTCCTTCGGGGATGACATTTTATGGGGAGAGTTCTTTTGAACTTGTGCTTAATTGCCATATCTTTGTGGGGAGTGAAGCTGTGGAATTTCTAGGGGTTATCTTGTATCTTCATAACTCCTTGATGAATGCATTTAACTTCGGCTTTATGATTGCATCTAAATTTGTTGGTATGTTAATACACCTTTTGGTCATGATGTATCTCCGTGGAAATTTCATTAGGATCCCACTAATTTTGCGTACCTTTGCCAAATTTTTTTTTTGACAAAAAGGGGGAGAATTAATGTGTAGTTCACACTACAAATACCTATGGTTTACGGATCATTATGTAAGGGGGAGTGGTTTTCATGTTGAGATATGTATTGACTAAGGAGGAGTGATGCATATCACCATAGTGTTATTGTCAAAGTTGTGATACAATTGAACTTTGATACTGTGTAATAATACTATGACATTGTATAACAATGATTGAGAGCATTTTGTTTTCTCATTGTTATAGGTACGGATCTTCAACAATTGTGATGCTGAACTTAAAACCTTTAGGATCATGGAGTACTTGGAAGTGACGAAGATTTCGAGTCGCGTTGAAGATGCCATGGAGATCAAGCATGTGGATAAGAAGCTTATTTATTTTTTTTATCTTTTTTTTAATCCATATGTATTGATAGTTTTGTCACTAAAATTGACAAAGGGGGAGATTGTTAGAGCATTGCTCGGTCAAACTCGCAAGCGTTTCTATCTCAAGCATGTTTGTCAATGTTAGTGATCAAAACTATAAGTCTTGTTCAAGACTATTTGTAGATGTCTCGGACTAGGACATAGATAGTGTAGTTGAGCTTAAATCTCTCGACGTTCATCTCTTGAAGACGAAGAACTACTAAGGAGAGCTTGTGGAACTTCTTCGATAAAAGGTATGTGGAGACTTGAACTTATCTATCACTTGGAAAGTCTATTTCAACTATCTCCTATATTGAGACATAAGTCGTGTTACGATCGATATAGTTTTCTTTATACACATTTGAGATTTTGAGTTGAGTATATCTCGCTTACATATTTCTCGAAATATGTGTTGGTATGCTTTCGCTTCGACCAAGTTCATCTTATATCATGAGAAAATTGTCGAGTAACATCTTACATGGTTTGTGTGATACAATCATTTGGTGTAAGACTTTGAAGTTTTCAATAATGATTATTTCAATATCTTGAAAATTGCTTTGATGTTAATAGTGTGTGAAAACGACTATTGACATTATAGAAGAATGTTTCTATGATTGAATTAAAGAGTTGATGATGTAACCATCTATGGATATAAGCATATATAGTGTATTCGCACATTAGTGTACAAGTCCATAAACCGGGAGCCAAGAGTATGCATATGTGTGTATACGAAATTGGTGAAGGAGACAGGTTAAGTATGCGTACAAGTACGCATACTGGCGGAAGTTCTCAAACCGAAAATTTCTGCTGAGTTTGGTTTTGGCAAAACTCTTAACTAGTCACCTTAAGTATGCGTAACTGGAGGAAGTTTTTGAACCGAAAATTTCTGCTGATTTTGGAAACTTTACAAAATCAAAAACCGGTTGCTTAAATACGCATATAGTACGCATACTTAAGTTGATTACTTTGTCAAATCGGACAAGTCCATGAACTTAAACATTTAAATCATAAGGAATCCAATGTTTGAAAACCGTGGCTATAATGTTCATGATTGATTCAAGTGAATCAAATCGATTTGATTTCAATTGTGTTTTCTTAACAATTGAACAACTCTTAACTAGTTTCATTTGATTCATTTGAACTAGTTTTGGTTAAGATGAATAAGGTTGATATGAGAGTAATCATATGGCTAACCTCGGTTAACTATTTATGAACCAACCTGGTGTACACGTTTAGGTACGGCTACATAAACCTAAATGAGGGTACATTTCATTTATGTGTAACAAGCTAAGTTCGATCTAACGTTTGAAAGATATTAGCTTGGTTGAATTAGGTTTTTCATCCGACGGTGAATATTGAATGCTTTGTTACCAAGGTAACTTGGATTGCAAACCCTAATTTGAATACTATATAAAGGAGAACTCTAGCAACCGGGAAACCTAATCCCCACACCTCATGTGTGTTACTAGTTGCATAACTAGAGTCGATTCTCCTTTAACCTTAGGTTTCTTCTCGAGAACCTGTAGGTTAACGACTTGAAGACTTCATTAGGATTGTGAAGCTAGACCCAACTATTATCTTTTTAGTTGCGTGATCTGATCTTGCTGTTTCTATCGTGTTGAGTGCAATTGAATAATTGGCTCGAGATTGTATATCTCCGATAGGCAAGATAAAAAAGTAATCACAAACAAACTTCGTCTCATCGTTTGTGATTCCACAATAACTTGTTTCGCTAGTAGATTAAGTTTATTATGAGGTGATTGATAATACTACGCTATTATTCGGGAATATAAGTCCAGTTTATCAATTGGTTCCTATTCACCTTGATTTATCAAAAGATGGAACAAAAACTCTTGGGTATTTCTGTGGGAGACAGATTTATTCAATCCTATCGATTTTTTTGTGTGAGACAGATTTGTCTATCAAGTCTTCGACTTTGGGTCGTAGCAACTCTTAGTTGCGGGTGAGATCCGCTAAGGGAATCAAGTGCGTAGTATCCTGCTGGGATTAGAGACGTAAGGAGTGCAAATGTACCTTGAATCAGTGTGAGATTGATTACGGTTCAACTACGGTCCATTCCGAAGTTAATTGGTAGTATGCTAGTGTCTGTAGCGTCTTAATATAGTGTGGTGTTCAATCTGGACTATGTTCCGGGGTTTTTCGACATTTGCGGTTTCCTCGTTAACAAAATTCTGGTGTCTGTGTTATTTCTTTTCTGCATTATATTTTGTTATATAATTAAAATATCGCAAATTTTACGTTCTTCTCACATGATTATTGGTGTTATACAAACATTAGCTGGAGTTAGAGGAGAAAAAGAAAAAGGCACTGGATAGACAACTTGATTTTCTTCTAGGCAGACATAAAGGTGGAATCTTGCTTTTTTAATTTTTTATTTATGTTTCATTCATTTTCTTAATTGACGTGGGGAAATATATTTCTAATAGGATTCTCTGTCTATAAGGTATCGACTATCCTAGCATAAAATATTGTCGACATGCCATATCCTCATAAGCCTATGTGTCTAGATTCTGCAACTGAACAACATATTAATTACGATGAAGGTGAAAAATAGGATCAACATATCAATGAAGATGGATATGTAAAAGATGATGATCAGACTACACATGAAAATGTTAGAGCATTGCTCGGTAAAACTCGCATGCGTTGCTATCTCTAGCATGTTTTTCAATATTAGTGATCAAAACTATAAGTCTTGATTTTTAGCCTATTTGTAGATGTCTCGGACTAGGACATAGATAGTGTAGTTGAGCTTAAATCTCTAAACGTTCATCTCTTGAAGAAGAAGAACTACTAAGGGGAGCTTGTGGAACTTCTTCGACAAAAGGTATGTGGAGACTTGAACTTATCTATCACTTGGAAAGTCTATTTCTATTATCTTCTATATTGAGACATAAGTCGTGTTATGATATAGTTTTCTTTATACACATTTGAGATTTCGAGCTGAGTATATCTTGCTTACATATTTCTCGAAATATGTGTTGGAAAGATTTCGCTTCGACCAATCTGACATGGTTTGTGTGATACAATCGTTTGGTGTAAGACTTGGAAGGTTTCAATAATGATTATTTCAATATCTTGAAAATTGCTTTGATGTTAATAGTGTGTGAAAATGGTTATTGACATTATAGAAGAATGTTTCAATGATTGAAATAAAGAGTTGATGATGTAACCATGTTTGATATAAGTGTATATAGTGTGTTCGTACATTAGTGTATAAGTCCATAAACCGGGAGCCAAGAGTATGCATATGTGTGCATACGAAATTGGTGAAGGAGACAGGTTAAGTATGCGTACAATACGCATATTGACAGAAGTTCTCAAACCGAGAATTTCTGCTGAGTTTGGTTTTGGCAAAACACTTAACTAGTCACCTTAAGTATGTGTACATGAACGCATACTGGCGGAAGTTTTTGAACCGAAAATTTCTGTTGAGTTAATTTGGAAACTTTACAAACTCAAAAACCGGTTGCTTAAATACGCATACCAGTACGCATACTTAAGCTGGTTACTTTGTCAAATCGATCAAGTCCATAAACTTAAACATTTAAATCATAAGGAATGCAATCTTTGCAAACCGTGGCTATAATGTTCATGATTAACTCAAGTGAATCAAACCGATTTGATTTCAACTGTGTTTTCTAAACAATTGAACAACTCTTAACTAGTTTCGTTTGAGTCATTTGAACTAGTTATGGTTAAGATGAATAAGGTTGATATGAGAGTAATCGATTAACTATTTGTGAACCAACCTGGTGTACACGTTTATGTACGGATACATAAACCTAAATGATGGTACATTTCATTTGTGTGTAACAAGCTAAGTTCGATCTAACGGTTGAAAGATATTAGCTTGGTTGAATCAGGTTTTTCATCTGACGGTGAATATTGAATGCTTTATTACCAAGGTAACTTGGATTGCAAACCCTGATTTGAAAACTATGTAAAGTAGAACTCTAGCAACTGGGAAACCTAATCCCCACACCTTCTTTGTGTTACTAGTTGCATAACTAGAGTCGATTCTCCTTTAACCTTAGGTTTCTTCTCGAGACCCTGTATGTTAACGACTTGAAGACTTCATTGGGGTTGTGAAGCCAGACCCAACTATTATCTTTATAGTTACGTGATCAGATCTTGTTGTTTCTATCGTGTTGAGTGCAATTGAAATAATTGGCTCGAGATTTTATATCTCCGATAGGCAAGATAGAAAAGTAATCACAAACAAACTTCGTCTCATCGTTTGTGATTCCATAATAACTTGTTTCGCTAGTCGATTAAGTTTATTGTGAGGTGATTGATAATACTAGGTTTTTCATTGTGAATATAAGTCCGGTTTATCAATTGGTTCCTGTTCACCTTGATTTATCAAAAGACAGAACAAAAGCTCTTGGGTATTTCTGTGGGAGACAGATTTATTCAATCTTATAGACTTTTGTGTGTGAGACAGTTGTCTATCAAGTCTTCGACTTTGGGTCGTAGCAACTCTTAGTTGTGGGTGAGATCAGCTAAGGGAATCAAGTGTGTAGTATCCTGCTGGGATCAGAGACGTAAAGAGCGCAACTGTACCTTGAATCAGTATGAGATTAATTAGGGTTCAACTAAAGTCTAGTCCGAAGTTAATTGGTAGTAGGCTAGTGTCTGTAGCATCTTAATACAGTGTGGTGTTCAATCTGGACTAGGTCCCGGGGTTTTTCTACATTTGCGGTTTCCTCGTTAACAAAATTCTGGTGTCTGTGTTATTTCTTTTCTGCATTATATTTTGTTATATAATTAAAATATCGCAGGTTGTGCATTAAGATCAATCAATTAGAATATCTAACATTTGGTTGTTGATTTACATTGATTGATACTTGAAAATTGGTCCTTGGTACTGTTCAAGTAACCCCCCTTATATTCAATCGGGCTCGCGGATTTCTATTTGCTGATTACGGATTGAATTAAGAGTTAGAGATATTAAACTCTTTGATATACTTTAATCTAGATTGAGTCTGACTATCTAGTTGATTCTCTAGAAAGTGTATTGGAGTAAGTCCTCTCAGATTTCCAAACGAATTGTTGGGTGTGGTTGTTAGACCCCCGCATTTTCAATTGGTATCAGAGCATGCAAACACATTAAAGACCTTATAAGTCTGTGTTTGTAGCAATCTGTGTTCTGAGGACCTAAGAAGTATCTCTTAAGATAACGCATATATTATGTCTTCCAAAGGTTCGGATTACTCCAAAATCTTGGGTTTGCCTCAAGGGATAACTCCTTAGTAGATTCTTCCGAATCCCGAGGGCAAAACAAGATTTGTGAGATTGTTTCTGAATCCGAAATGGAACTCACCAGATCATTAAAAAAATCGACTGATATCATTGATGTTCAAGTTTCTGAAATTATGACTCTTGAAGAAAAAAATGATTTGCTTATTGATGAACTTGAGAAATCCCTTGAAAGAGAACGTGAACTCTATTGCTATATTGAATCTCTCTCTGACAATGTTAAAAAACTAGTTCAAGAAACTACTCTATAGCGTGAAAAGATTAATTCACTTGAACATATTGTTAGAGAAGACTCAATTAGAGAAAAGCGTTTAATCAAGGATCATTCATCAGAAATAAATAACTATCGTGTTGAAAAAGAGAAACTTGTTGCATCTCTGCAACTTGCCCGAGAACAATGTAATGCCTTGAAAAAGGAAAACTTTGTTTTGATGATTAAGTCATCTTCTACACCTTCTCCCGATACTCACAAGGTTTTACCTAGTGTAAAGAAAAATTCCTACAAGGAAGTACCTAATGAGAATCACTTGCAAAATGTGCATGTGAAGGATGAAGGTTTGAATCAAGGAAATCATGTCTCTATTCCACGATGTTGTTCCTTCGGTGGGAAAAGGAATCACTATGCTCTTAATTGTTTTATCAGAAGGAAACAGATTTCTAATCTTCATAATTTGCTTCTTTCGGCTGTCAATGGAGTAAATCATTTAACGACATCTACAATGAGTTACTTACCTACAAAAAACCAGAAATCTTATAAAAATGATCTCTTGTCTAGAAATAATCACATGCTACATGTTCCTCATTATGGTGTATATCCTTCTCCTACCAATGAACACTTACCCTGTGTTTATAAGAAAAAGTCTGGTAAGTCTAGATCAAGTAAATGGAAATCCTCCAAATTCCCCATTCTGGAGCCGATTTCTAGAGGTCCTAGACTCATTCCTCATAAAAATCCTTCAAATGGACTTTTGAAAAGGTTTATGACAAATTCCTCTGGAATACGTTATAATCGATGGAAAGAAGGAAATATACAATTAAAATAGTCAAACAACGTATACAAACCTTCTCCTATGTTTAGTAGTGAGATTATTTCTCACTATGTTACCTAACTCTAGGTATTATCATCCTTGAATCGATCTTGAAAGGTACAAGGATGATGACTATGTGAGTCTTAATATTTGTTGTATATCTGCTGTGAGCTGTTGTCAATCAATCCGAGTCATGCAAGCCTACTTCATGATTCATGCTCTAATTTTTAAGAATTATTGATCAATATTGGCAAACGATTTTTTTTTTCTTCTTCTGCTTAATAGATTTCGCTAAAATCCATTCCTCTCTTGTGAATGGTCCGTGAACGTCCTTGTCCTACTCCTAAGAGTTCATAGGGTTTCCTTTTTGAGAAGTGTCTTCTCTTAATAAAAATATACCTTATACAATATTAATCTATCCCTATCAAAATTTTC
The DNA here is from genome assembly GCA_023531295.1 of Papaver armeniacum. Taxonomy (NCBI): domain Eukaryota; kingdom Viridiplantae; phylum Streptophyta; class Magnoliopsida; order Ranunculales; family Papaveraceae; genus Papaver; species Papaver armeniacum. Next base: position 41,541 of record JAJJWW010004807.1, read on the forward strand.
ATGGAGAACCTTGCAAATTCTCAAGAGATTGTGCATCTTGATATGGAGGAAGACACTCAAGGATGTGATTCAATTCAAGAGCTGGTTCTAAAGAAGATGCTTGCAAGAAAGGACTATAACTCCTGGATTGATGATTCCGTCAAGGATTTAACTTGTTTGCAAATCTCCAACTACAAATAAACCAACTCCTAGATGGTCAGGCCAAAATCCTTGCAAATCAAAATATTCTGATACGAAATCAGAAAAAGCTCATCATGGAATGTGTCAAAGCTAGAAAACTTGCTCGGGTTATTGATCGAAAGGTTTGTGTTCTAACTCTCGAACATGGTGTGTCTACGGTCAAGAGAGAAAAGGAAATCAGTGATACCTTCCATGATGGATTCATTGAAAGGTATAAGGTTCTCAAAGAACTTCGATTATGTCTAGTAAATCTTCTTTTTGTGTTTTTAGAAGAATAACTAGGGTTTGGAATAGCCATTATTGTAAGTACACATAGCTATGTCCAACGATTTTCATCTTCAATATTTTTAGATTTATTTATTTAAATTCTAAGTTATTTGGAAGATGATTTTTGTAATTTTAATCTTTATGATTTTATATTTTGAAAATTGTTATGGGATATGTTGTTTACGTCCGTGAACTCCGTATTTGTCCCATACTTGTTCAAAAGTTATCTCTATTATGTCGATATGAAAGTATTGATAGAAGATAGAATGAACTTTTGACATTACAAAAGTTAAAGCCTTTTATGTCATGTTTTGATAAAAACAAAGGATAAAACGTTTTTGTGTACAAGGATTAAGTCTATTATATGTCATTGTGCAAATAGTGATGGAAAATATAATGAATCCTTGTCTATTCCGCAGTATTTGGTCGATCTCCGATCCACAATCTTTTGTGCATATACTGTGTTGTTCCGTAAGGTTTCTTATGTTGAGCACAATCGACTGAGTTGATTATTCTCTTATGATTAACTTAGTTGTTGCTCCGTGAGGTTCCATATGTCGAACATGATCAACTAAATTAATCAGTTTTTTTTTGGTTATTTTAGTTGTTGCTCCGTAAGTTCGCTTATGTCGAGCATGACCAATTAAATTGATCGCTTTATGTGGTTAATTTGTTTGTGTATTTCAATTGATTAATTTATTCGTGGGTTCTATTGTGATTAATTTGGTTGTTCTTTTTCGATTGAACTAACTATGGGTTATCTTTTGGTTATTTCAATTAGATATTTTTGGATACAAATTCATATTTTCATGTGATTTGTTTGTCCGAAAGAAATCCTTCTTTTCTTGTGAAAGTAAGGTCGACTTTGTTGTTCCTTCGGGGATGACATTTTACGGGGGAGAGTTCTTTTGAACTTGTGCTTAATTGCCATATCTTTGTGGGGAGTGCAGCTGTGGAATTTTTAGGGGTTATCTTGTATCTTCATAACTCCTTGATGAATGCATTTAGCTTCGGCTTTATGATTGCATCTAAATTTGTTGGTATGTTAATACACCTTTTGGTCATGATGTATCTCCGTGGAAATTTCATTAGGATCCCACTAATTTTTCGTACCTTTGCCAATTTTTTTTTTGACAAAAAGTGGGAGAATTAATGTGTAGTTCACACTATAAATACCTATGGTTTTTATATCATTATGTAAGGGGGAGTGGTTTTCATGTTGAGATATGTATTGACTAATGGGGAGTGATGCATATCACCATAGTGTTATTGTCAAAGTTGTGATACAATTGAACTTTGATACTGTGTAATAATACTATGACATTGTATAACAATGATTGAGAGCATTTTGTTTTCTCATTGTTATAGCTACGGATCTTCAACAATTGTGATGCTGAACTTACAACCTTTAGGATCATGGAGTACTTGGAAGTGACGAAGATTTCGAGTCGCGTTGAAGATGCCATGGAGATCAAGCATGTGGATAAGAAGCTTATTTTTTTTTATCTTTTTTTGTAATCCATATGTATTGATAGTTTTGTCACTAAAATTGACAAAGGGGGAGATTGTTAGAGCATTGCTCGGTCAAACTCGCAAGAGTTTCTATCTCAAGCATGTTTGTCAATGTTAGTTATCAAAACTATAAGTCTTGTTCAAGCCTATTTGTAGATGTCTCGGACTAGGACATTGTAGTAGCAGGAAATCCCACACTACACCCCTTACTCAATTTTGCTTAATTAATCCATTGAAAGATGTAAGATCAAGAATATTTATTGATTGAGTCCATGAAATGTTTACACAGAATAATAGAATTACACTTAGAAATTAAAACACTCTTAAACTTTCTCTCTCCTTTACAGACTCATTTAGCCCTTTATATAGGGTAATACATAGTGGATGACAGCTAAGCTCCCCTTTATTTTCGGGAATGTCTCGCGAAGTGTCGCAGATGCACAAACATTCACTCTCGCGACACTTCTTAACCCTCGCCAGGTCTCACGTCTTCTTTATGTTTTGCCTGTCGTTATTCATTGCGTCGTTTATTTTAGCTCCCTGCGACTCCCTCGCGACACCGTCGTTCATTAATCCCGCGAGCCTTGTACGTTGCGATATTATGATCCTACATCTTGCCTCTTTTTCCTTGAATATGGCTTGAAGAGCGATTTGAAGGAAAAATTCATTGTTGTCATATTCCCTAGTTTCAATTGGTGAAGGAACGAGCGAAAGAATACTTTTCTTAAAAAGTACGTACTTGCCTCTATTCTTTTGCAAAGTTCCGAAGCTTCTTTGAGATAAATACGAAGTATCGTCTCCTATCTCTCCTCATATTTCTCATGCGAGGGGAAGAGTATCATGAGATTTTTACAATATTGTTTCCGCGACTGCTTATCTTTATCTGTTTCAGTTTTGTACTTTTACACGGATTTTGATTATTAATGTCTTTTCTTGACACGTCTCTTTCAACCGCTTATTCTTGACCATTCATGTCTCTTCGCATTAAATGACCTCGTTTTTCTCGAGGATCTTTTTCCCTATATATAGTTTTCTTTTCCCCTCCTTTTCATTCTTTAGTTTCTCTCGCAACTTTTCTTTGACTCTCTCCTTCCGCAATTTGCGCTCCTGCTACTGCAAATCTTTTCTTCGTCCTTTCTAGCGCTGATCCTACCCTTTAACATCCCATCCATTCCCATACTGATAATGGCTCCCATTAGTCGTGCATATAAAGCTTCTTTTGATGAAGTTCAACAGAAGTTGCTCGAGAAGGGTTTCACTCTATCAACCATTCCTGATCAAGAATCTTCATCTATTCTTTCGCAAAGTTATTTTCTCGATCATCAATGTGATGATCAAAAGATTATAGTCTCGCTAGGTCGACTTCTCGCGGGACTTCCCATTCCCTTGTACAATCCCGAGATGCCTTTATTTTATGAAATCTTGGCCCATGAAAAATTCTCTGGCCATTTTATCAATTGAGTGGCGATTGCATTCGCCTAATGCTTGAGTTCGCGAATCGTGGTGCCGGCAAAGGATCTTTATACCCTACTACCGTTAGACACCCGATTTCGCAGACTTGGAAATAGTTCTTTGAGAAGTACACTTGTAGAGAGCTTTTTGAAAACTATTCAAAGTGATAAAGATGATTAATGCGAAATCTCATTTGGGGCATTCGCCCGAAGAAGAAGGATAATGTCCCCGAGGATAAATTGCTCATGCAGGATATTGATTGGCACCCGGGCAATAATACTACTCCTCGCCACTCCAAAGATGAGAAGTGGTGGGTTGTACCCTTGATTTTAAATGGCCCTTATATCGCGGGCTCGCATATTCTTCCTGCGAATCTCGCAGGATATCATCCTTGGGAATTCAAATGGCCTGATAAGGCAAAAGAGGTATGTTTTCTACTTCAAATCTTGCTTTCGCAATTTTCTTTTTATATTTGCTGAGTTTGTGAAATTTTTCAGATCTCCAAATTGAGAAGAAAATACAAGGATGATCCGTTGGAGAGTACTCTGACGATACTTCGATCGCTTACGGATGAAGTAAGAAACATTTCCTTTGTTATTTGAAACAATATTGTTGCCTCTGTTTCTTATCTTTAACCGTATGCGAAGGTTGGAGTCGAAGAAGTCAGTAGCCGCGAAAATTAAAAGTAAGGGTAAAACTGTCGTTCGCAAGGGTAAATCTTCTGCTCCATTAACTAAGAAGCGAAAGATCCAATCTTCTTCTCGCCTTAGCTCAAGCTCTAAATCTTCTGACGAGGATAACCATAATTCAAATTCTTCTCTCGCTAAAGAGATTCCGTTGGCTGGCTCTCCTATGGATCAGTTATCTAGTATCTTCTCATATTCTTTCCAAGGAATGGGAGATGCTCCCCTAGCTTCCCTTTGCGGGACTCTCGCAAATGTGTGTAATGCTGCTTTGCTAGAGGGCAATAATTCTTTCAATGGAGCCTCTAGAATTGTGTCTCCCGACTTCTTGAACGCACTTGGGTCTTTGGTAAGCACGCAGTCATATTTCCTCGTTAATTTTAAATTTTTAAATATATATGTATTTTTTGACGGTTTTTCTATCTTCTTTCATAGGTTGGAAAAACTTCTTTTGTAGTTGCCTCGGATCTCGAGAGAAGACGCAACAATCTTGAAAAGAGAAATTTACAATTGAACAAGAAGACCCAAGAGCCGGAAGTCAAGCCGCGTCATCTCGCGATAGGATTCAAAAATTAGAAGCCGATCTCGGACTCCCAAAAGGATAGAGTATCTACTCTTCGAACTCAAATCAAAGAACTTTATGGTATAGTAATTTTCAATTCTCAAATCCTTGTCATGTTATCTTCTATTTTTCTTTGTCTGACTATTATTCTCGCAGACGTGTATAATCTCTCCGAAGAATCCATTCTTCTCCATTCATTTCCCGAGCCTATGAATGATGATGTCCTTCTTACTCATCTCAATCAATCTCTAAGTAACTCCTCAAATAAGACTAACCTCCTTTCATTAAAGGATCTTCAATCCAAACATCATCTCTTAGAGATCGAACACAGATCTAGCTTAAATTTAACTAATCGCTTTAAACGAATGTACCTTGATTCCGAGAAGAAAATCAAGACTTTGAGGAAGAAAATTAGTGATCTCATAGATGAGAATGATCGCATTACTAACAGAGGTGCACAAAGCGTTAGCGTAATTCCACAAATCTCTTCTCGGTGTGCAAGTTGAACGAGATGAACTCCTTCATCAAAATACCATACTTAAGCAAAATGAGAAGAGCAAGTTCGTTCTCTTCTTGTTATTAATAGTGATGATGAATTCGCCTTGGGCTGCGAAAGTTTTAGATAATGCCAGGAATAACCTAGGTGTTGATGTTAGTCTTCATCCGAGCATACTTCCTTGATTAAGGATATGATATCGATAGAGAAGGTTATTTATTATACCATCGCTTCTTACTTTTGTAGTATTGCTTGTAAATTATTAACTTGTTGTTGCTTATTTGCAGAATCTGAGAAGAGGCTTCAAGTTAGAATTAGAGAGCTTGAATCTGAAAAAGAACAACTCGCCAGGAATTTTCCAGCGAGAATTGAAGAACTCGAAACCGAAAAAGAACATTTCATGAAAGAGTCTCTCCTTCGCGAGAATAAATATTCCAAGTTGAAGAAACAATTTCTAACGACAAAGTGGAGAACTTTAATAATGATGATCTTTGTTCGTTTTTCGCAATGGAGCCATGGAGTATGTTTGTAAGGACCACAATATCCCTCCGCATTCATATCCCCGGCTCCTTGAAAAGGTTCCCGAGAATCGCCTGTCTCGGACGTTTCGATAGCGAGGCCGGCGAAGAAGAAAATTTCGCGATGAGAATAATAGGATCGAAGAATCGATGAAGAAGAAGAATCACCAAAGAGATAATTCTTTTTGTTTTCTCTCTCTCGCTTGTAATATCTCGTACATTTCGTATCCTTATTATAGTGTATTTCTTGGATTTTTCCCTCCGAATTCAATCTGCACTCCCCCTTTTTTGGTAGTTCTTCCTTGTAATATAATTGGCTAACATTATTGATGTATAACTCTTTCATCAGAAGATGAATAACAATATTCCATCTTTCCATTCCCATACTTGCCTCTGTTATTTATCTTCAGATGGAAGATTTTAGTTGTCATCATGTATGTGGTTGAATAATAATTTTATTGTTATTGAAATGTATTGTTGCGACGAGGTCGCAGGTATCTTCATAAATCAAGAATTCTACTTGCCTTGCCTTATCTTCATAAATGTATTTTATCTCTTCTCATTGCGACAAGGTCGCAAGCCGCCCTTACATTTTCAAGTAAGGGCCCATTGACCCTCTCCTTATCATTTTTGTGTGGTCTTCCGAGTTAGACCTCCCTAATTAGTGGTCTCCCCTGCCACCTTTTATTGCGACAAAATCGCAGGACGTCTTTACACTTTGCATGTAAAGACCCATTGATCTTGCCTTATCATTTTCCAAGTATTTTTGCCTCTCGCAGATGTTTTAGTTGCGACAATATGACAGGCCTATATATCCTTGCGAACACATAGCCCCATGACATTGCCGTCGTGCGACGAAATCGCAGGACGTCCGTACACTTTCGTGTAAAGACCCATTGATCTCGCCTTACCCTCGCGTTAGTATTATTGCCTCTGCAGGATCATTGCACAAATATGACGAGCCTAAATTCTCTTGCGAAAACATAGCCTTATGACATTTGCGTCTGTTTTGACACCCCCCCCTAATGGAGAGCGTCGCCCTTATCATCTCCCCGGTTGCCCCTTCAAGGAGGCGAAACATCGGCCATACAAGACTAGCTCCTCCCATCCGGTCTTAACAACAACCAAGTTGTTTTCATCTCTTATCCCTTATACCTATATGGTTTATGGTTACGAGACCGCACCCTAAGTGGAGTTTTCTTGGGCGAGTGCAACATATGCCAAGACTTGCCAAGAATGGCCAGGGTAGGTTCATCCATCCCGGGCACTCGGGCTCAACCGTGTACCTCGGCGCCTTGAGCATACACTGACTCCTTGGAAGAGACCCTCGGTCGCCCAACCAGGGTATAACCTTATATAGTTGGGAATCCAAGGTATCTCTCCGGATAGGCTTTCATGGGCCCCAAATTTTCATGACTCAGCTTCGGGAGCGGTGTAACCTTCCCCGAGCCATGTTGAGAGATACCCCCTTATATGACGCACTTTAGGTCTTACATTTGCCTCTTACGAAATGTTATTCGCGAACTAGGTGTACGCCATAAAGGTTCGTCCCATTCTTTTACTCATTCATATTTGTTAAATCATTCAATCATTCATGTTTCATTATTTGTCGATACTTGTTTACGAAGTATTCGCACAATTCTCGTATTTTCATTTTTCTTTCTTAACTGAATTCCCATATACTCTTGGCTGCGAGATTCTCGCACATCATTACTTCAATTGCTACTTTTTCTCCTTTTTTTTGTTGATTATTCACTTCTTATGCCTTTTGTTCCTCATATCCTTTGCTTCTTTATTACCATAATATTCGCCTTGTCTCTAGGCATTCACCCCGCGAGGTATGTTCAGTCCTTACTTCTATAGCATCCACCATCAATTTTTCTTTTCTCTGCTCATCTCTCACATGCTGCTTCCAACCTTTTCTTTTGGTATTTCTTTCTTCGCAGCCTTTCTACATCGACTTCATGACATTGTTGCGACTCCTTCCAATCTCCCTGTATGATACCAATGCCATTTGGATGTGGAAATTTTATACATTGATGATATGTTGATGCGACTCCCAAGATTTCATGAAGCCATGGCCTCCCAATCAGCGCATTATATGGAGATTCCACGTCAACCACACAGAATAAAATATCACTTGATAATCCTTGTAGAGGTATTCTCATGTGAACCTCTCCCTTTGGTTTGTTTGCAGTGCCATTAAAGCCATATATCTTGTATGTCGAGGGATCAAATCCTCATCTTTTCCTCCCATCGTCTTGTAAGTATGGTAAAAGAGGATATTCACCGAACTTAGGTGTCGATTAGATTCGGTTGATCGCCCAACAAGCTTCTCGCTTCATCATCTTCTCCATCAATCGGTTTCGGGTTAATCTCTAGTTTCACAACCAACGGGCTATCATGTGTTTCTCTTCCTTTTGGCACTTCATCTGCAGAGAAAGAAATAGTCTTCACTGCCACTTTTCTAATCAGGCGTCGTTCTCGCCAGGCTCATTATTTCTTTATCATTAGCATCTCTCGCAAAGACTCTACTGAGCACGTTGTCATGAAAATCTTCGATTGTGCGATAGGAGTGGACGATAGAGTTGCAATTCAAATTTTTAGCTTTTGCCCCGACTTCTATCACAAATGTTTCCTTTCCTTTCGCTGACACTGTTCTGTGCATCTCTGGTGGTGGTGGTAATGTCTGGCCTGTTTCTTCTCCCTTTAGAAAGTGATTTAACTTCCCCTGATCAATCATCCTGAGAATAATTCTCTTTATGTTTCTACAATCGTTTGTTTGATGCCCATGGAAGCGATGGTAAGAACAAAACTCATGACTTCTATCGCCTGGCGGTGGTTCCATTCCCACGTTCCAAGGTGCTGGTACATTTTCCATCACAAGTATAGCTTCCCAGATCTTTTCCACACTAGCATTCAGTGGAGGCATCTTAATCTCTTCCCATACTATTCTCGCGACTTCTCTCGCCCTCCACGGTTATTTTGCCTTCGTCCACCGTATGTTTCTTGCACATGATCTAGCCTCGAATCTTATTATTGTCTGTTACGGTTGTAATAGTTCCTTTCTCGTTCAAATTCCTCTTGATCGTGGCTTCCCATGGCTACTATCTTCTCGCTATCCCTCATCGCCTTTCCTTGCTTGTTGTCCTTGCGAAGTGCTCGCCTTTGTATTTATGAATTGAGGCAACAAGCTTGCGTTCGCAGCATTCGAGCTTGTGTTCGCGATTGGATAAGAATTCATTTCATTCTCGTCTCTCTTCTAGGGCAATATATTCTTCCCGTAACTCTCGCAGCTTCCGCCATCGTGATTGTATTTTTGATTCTAAAAATTTGAATGTATAACAAGTTAGTCGCGAAGAGAGCGTTCACAAATGAGAGAATAAGATATCTTTCCTCAACTCGTCCTGCCATTTCGCTACACATGGTCCTCCATCTTATTGTCAATTGCCTCAAGCTCTCGCCAACCCTTTGTTTCAACCCGAATACATCTTCAATACCTAGTCGCGAAGAGTTGTTACTTATGTATGCTCCCAGGAATGTGGCTTGTAAATGGTTAAATGATGTGATTGTGTTCCTTGGCAGACCTTCAAACCATTTTAGTGCTTCTCCTATTAGGCTTGATGCGAAATATTTGCACAAAGATGGCATCATGATTCTCCCACCTGCAACATACATCTCATATAAGCCTTGATATGTTGTACCGCATGTGTTGTTCCATCAAAGATATTGGTTAATGCAGGTAGATTGCACTTAGGAGGTATTCCTCCCATCTCGTATTTCTAGCGTGAAGGGATTCTTCGCAGCCTCGCGATGGCTTCGTCTAATTGTCTCCTTCCTCCTTCCCTTCTACTATTCAAGTAATCCTCTCATTTCACCCAGTTCTCTTAAGATTTGTTCATTTGCCTCGAGTTTGATTCTACCGGTCTTTTCAACTCGCTTCTCTCCTTCTTCGCTCGTGCCTATCTTGACCTTCCCGCTCGTTATTTTCTCCTCTTCTTTCCCCGCGACGCTCTTCTTCGTTTCTTTTCACACCCGCACGCCATTATATCGGTTGTTCTCTCCTCTTGGCTGTCTCTCGGCTCTCATCCGCACCCTCTCATATTCTTCATTAATATTTCTATTGGTACGATTTTGTTCCCTTCTTCTTTCGCGGTTGTCATGGTTATTCTCGCCGGATTGCCTCTTCCATCTCTTGATTTTCCATTTCTCGCTCTTATCCTTTCTCTCTCGCGAGCTAGCCGCGCTTGTTCAATGTAGTGTCTCTCAATGTCATCCTCGATCTCTCGGTTTCTTCTCAATTCTTCTCTCCCATGCAAGATTATTCTCCCTTCAAAGCACTGGGTCATTCGGTTCTTGGAGTTGCATGTTTCCTTGATTTTCCCTATTCCGCTCATTTTGAAGATTTTCGGGTTGAGGAATATAACGATCTTCTATTTCCCCTCTTCTCTCGCCATGCTCTATACTCGGATTTTGTGTTTCTTCCTCGGTACTTTCTGTTGGTAAAACTCTCCTTCTTTCTTCCCTATTCGATCTTGAACTTGATCTCACGCTACTTCTAGATCTCCTATTTTGCAACCTCATATTTTCCATCCTCAATTCATGATTCTGTCTTGTCAAGTTTGCTCGTTCCTCTGCCTCTAGCCGTCTCTCTTCGTGTATTGTTTGTCTCAATCTTTCTAATGCTGCAACTTCTTCGTTTCCCGGATTCATTTCTCCATTCATTCCTTGCTCTCCTTGTCCATTGTTCACCAATTTCTTGCTCCTCTTCCCTCTCGTCTTCGAATCGACCTCCAAGTATGTACACTTACTCTATCATAATCCACAGCCGCGTTTGCTACGGGGAGATTGGTGGTTGGTTTTGATCTTCTCCATCGTTTCTCATATTCATCCTTGACGATTCTCCCTGTTTCATTCCTCCTTTCTCCAAAGAAGTCTCCCACTTCTTCTTACAAATCGTTGGTTGCCCTTGTACATTTCTTCTTCTAGCCATTTTTCTTTTCCAATGAATTCTTGAGTATCTTCTCCAAATCTTTTCTCTGTCAATCCAAATTCCTTCCAATTTCTACGTCAATCTCTCGCTCTTTCCTCGTTTCTAGCGCATATGTAGTAAAGTGAAATCCCACACTACACCCCTTACTCAATTTTGCTTAATTAATCCATTGAAAGATGTAAGATCAAGAATATTTATTGATTGAGTCCATGAAATGTTTACACAGGATAATAGAATTACACTTAGAAATTAAAACACTCTTAAACTTTCTCTCTCCTATTGACTTGCCTAACAATTCCAAAAAGATCTCTCTCTTTACAGACTCATTTAGCCCTTTATATAGGGTAATACATAGTGGATGACAGCTAAGCTCCCCTTTATTTTCGGGAATGTCTCGCGAAGTGTCGCAGATGCACAAACATTCACTCTCGCGACACTTCTTAACCCTCGCCAGTCTCACGTCTTCTTTATGTTTTGCTGTCGTTATTCATTGCGTCGTTTATTTTAGCTCCCTGCGACTCCCTCGCGACACCGTCGTTCATTAATCCCGCGAGCCTTGTACGTTGCGATATTATGATCCTACAGACATAGATAGTGTAGTTGAGCTTAAATCTCTCGACGTTCATCTCTTGAAGACGAAGAACTACTAAAGAGAGCTTGTGGAACTTCTTCGATAAAAGGTATGTGGAGACTTGAACTTATCTATCACTTGGAAAGTCTATTTCTACTATCTCCTATATTGAGACATAAGTCATGTTACGATCTATATAGTTTTCTTTATACACATTTGAGATTTTGAGTTGAGTATATCTCGCTTACATATTTCTCGAAATATATGTTGGTAAGCTTTCACTTCAACCAAGTTCATCTTATATCATGAGAAAATTTTCGAGTAACATATTACATGGTTTGTGTGATACAATCATTTGGTGTAAGACTTTGAAGGTTTCAATAATGATTATTTCAATATCTTGAAAATTGCTTTGATGTTAATAGTGTGTGAAAACGACTATTGACATTATAGAAGAATGTTTCTATGATTGAAATAAAGAGTTGATGATGTAACCATCTTTGGATATAAGCATATATAGTGTGTTCGCACATTAGTGTATAATTACATAAACCGGGAGCCAAGAGTATGCATATGTGTGTATACGAAATTGGTGAAGGAGACAGGTTAAGTATGCGTACTAGTACGCATACTGGCGGAAGTTCTCAAACCGAGAATTTCTGCTGAGTTTGGTTTTGGAAAAACTCTTAACTAGTCACCTTAAGTATGCGTAACTGGCGGAAGTTTTTGAACCGAAAATTTCTGCTGAGTTTGGAAACTTTACAAACTCAAAAACCGGTTGCTTAAATACGCATACAGTACGCATACTTAAGCTGATTACTTTGTCAAATCGGTCAAGTCCATGAACTTAAACATTTAAATCATAAGGAATCCAATCTTTGCAACCGTGGCTATAATGTTCATGATTGATTCAAGTGAATCAAATTGATTTGATTTCAATTGTGTTTTCTTAACAATTGAACAACTCTTAACTAGTTTCATTTGAGTCATTTGAACTAGTTATGGTTAAGATGAATAAGGTTGATATGAGAGTAATCATATGGCTAACCTCGGTTAACTATTTGTGAACCAACCTGGTGTACACGTTTAGGTACGGATACATAAACCTAAATGAGGGTACATTTTATTTATGTGTAACAAGCTAAGTTCGATCTAACGTTTGAAAGATATTAGCTTGGTTGAATTAGGTTTTTCATCCGACGGTGAATATTGAATGCTTTGTTACCAAGGTAACTTGGATTGCAAACCCTGATTTGAAAACTATATAAAGGAGAACTATAGCAAATGGGAAACCTAATCCCAACACCTTATGTGTGATACTAGTTGTATTAGCTAGAGTCGATTCTCCTTTAACCTTAGGTTTCTATCGAGACCTTGTAGTTTAACGACTTGAAGCCTTCATTGGGATATAAATCCAGACCCAACTATTTTCTTTGTAGTTGCGTGATCTGATGTTCCTGTTTCTATCGTATTAAGTACAATCGTAAGATTGGCTTGAGATTGATTTCTTCGATAGGCAAGATTAAAAGAAGTCACAAACATCTTCGTCTCATCATTTGTGATTCCGCAATATCTTCTTTCGCTAGTAGATTAAGTTTATTGTGAGGTGATTGATAATACTACGCTGTTATTTGGGAATATAAGTCTAGTTTATCAATTGGTTCTTGTTCACCTTGATTTATCAAAAGACGGAACAAACTCTTGGGTATTTCTGTGGGAGACAGATTTATTCAATCCTATCGACTTTTCTGTGTGAGACAGATTTGTCTATCAAGTCTTCGACTTTAGGTCGTAGCAACTCTTAGTTGCGGGTGAGATCAACTAAGGGAATCAAGTGCGTAGTATCCTGCTGGGATTAGAGACGTAAGGAGTGCAACTGTACCTTGAATCAGTGTGAGATTGATTACGGTTCAACTACGGTCCATTCCGAAGTTAATTGGTAGTATGCTAGTGTTTGTAGCGTCTTAATACAGTATGGTGTTCAATCCGGATTAGGTCCCGGGGTTTTTCTGCATTTGCTGTTTCCTCGTTAACAAAATTTTGGTGTCTGTGTTATTTTTTTCCGCATTATATTTTGTTATATGATTGAAATATCACAGGTTGTGCGTTAAGATCAATCAATTAGAATATCCAACCTTTGGTTGTTGATTTACATTGATTGACACTTGAACATTGGTCTTTGGTACCGTTCAAGTAACTCCTATTATATTCAATCGGGCTAGCAGATTTCTATTTGCTGATTGCGAATTGAATTAAAAGTTAGAGATATCAAACTCTTTGATATACTTTAATCTAGATCCGTGCCGCATGCTATAAATTGGGCTATGCCAAGCACGAGCCTGATCGACCCGCCAAGACGCTAACATTTGAGCACAAACCCATTGACAAAGACGTGACTTAGCCCAGCACGGCACATCACCTTAGTTAAATGGGATGTGCTGGGTTTGACTAATTGGCACAGTAGCCCAGCATAGCATGCGGCACGGATTAGCACGTGGCACGACACATCACAGCACTTTAAGAAAGCACGTCTTAATATGTATAAAATACTACAAAACATGGCATAATACATCACATTTGGTGTATATTTCACAAAAAAAAAACCCTTTATTCTAGCCAATTATTGACATTCTACTACCGTTATGTTGACTTATTTTCATAATAACACATACAATACCTAAATATTTGGAAAGCATATATATTGGAATATGTAAAATAAATGTGTCTGGCACAACACAACACGACACAACACGTTTATTTTTCTGGTACATCACGCCTTTGAGCACGGCACAACACGTCATGTCATAATCTCCGGCACAACACAAAACGACACATAGAACGCTAAGCACATGATTTCGTGGGCTGTGCTGTGCTGGGCCGGCACGTTTTACACCTCTAAGTCTGACTGTCTAGTTGATTCTCTAGAAAGTGTATTGGAGTAAGTCCTCTCAGATTGCCAAACGAATTGTTGGGTGTGGTTGTTAGACCCCGCATTTTCAAAAATGACCAAGGAGATCAAATAGTTAGCCATGGCGATGAAGAAGGAGATCGGTAGACTACTCAAGTAGCTGATGATGGGGAACCAAATGATCTTATGGGATCACTAGATGGCCATGGTGGTAGGCAGAATTCTGTTTATGCATTCACTAAGTTCTTTAACCTCCTTGAATGGCTAGCATAGTTTGTACGAATCCTTATCAAAATATGGATGCCGATGGTGATTATGATGTACAATCATAAGATGAATCTATGAGTTTATCTCTTTCTCTCCCTCTGAGGTGATGTTTGTAAATAGTTTCTAGGAGAGCTACATGTCAAACAGAAATACCTATTTACTATTTAGCCAAGTCTTCAAGATTTCTGGTTGGGTAACATGAGTGTTAGATGACCAAGTTTCTGCCTCAACCCCTGAATAGTAGAACCTTCACATGACATATGAGGTATAGATCCTTACTTTGTTTTGAGATGTTCGTACTTGATACTATTATTTGTGCATGACAAAAGATAAATGATAATTACCATCTTTTGTCGTCTACTTGGATTGTTTCCCTTCTGTACGAGAGTAAGAAATAAGGATTTAGGATTATTCTTAATTAGATGAAATTCATCCTTACAACATTGTTAGTTCAACCTATGACTAGAGTATTAATCTAAATTCCTGATAAACTATCTTATGGGTGAAAATAAGAGAAGAAGCTTAATTATAATGTTGTATTCATCATACATTTCTAATATGAACAACTTGTTTTTGTAGCGTCTCACACTCTATTTACCTACGCCATATCTGGTTACCCCAGAACTGTTATTTCCAAGCAAAGTCTTACTTTTCAGCATTATCGTGGTTCATCAAGTCTTGTTTTAGCAAGGCTCTTCTTTGAGTTGAACTGATGATGTTCTTGATTTACTGGAAAGATTGCTAACTTTTTGGTGTTATTTTATAGATGGTATGGAGTAACCCACCGATACAAGCCGTTGAACTGGACTCGAACTGAATGCAACCAACATAAAAAGGTATTGTTATTGAACTATACTTTGTTACTGACAAGTTCTGGTATTCTTTGACCAAGCTTTAACAACCAAAGCAGAATTGCCACTATATTTTCATGTCACTCTTAACACTCTACCATGATTTTCTTACAACATAGAAAATCGGTTGAGGGAATCATGAAGTGAGACAAGAAGCAACGACTGAAGATAGAGGCTGTTGGTATTGATTACGAGTGCCCAGAAGTTGTAAGAAACATATTATTTGCTCTGTGCTATTTTTTCCCCTCTCTTTTTGCTTTTCAGTATGATTAATAGATTCAAATGTTATTCACTAATCTCGTACTATGTTTTTCCATTGCGTGGTGAATTGGTATATATTAGACTTGCCTCTAATGACTTTGTTTATCACGTTTTGATTGCTTGACATAATTTTTTGTCTCAAAATCTTGACACCCAAACTCAGTAACTTATGTCAAAATCTTCATAGAAACACTGGTTTTGGAATTTATTATTTTGGTAAACTTAAGTCCAGCAACATATTGTGCTTGATCAGTATATCTACTTCAGTGAAGTAACATGTTGATCATCACTTCATTTTGCACAGATGCAATTCAAAGTTCAATATAACCTGGCTTTAAGCTTTGACTTGATTCGGTGTGTTTAGTTCTTCATTTCAGCAAGCAAGTGTTTTTGCTAACACGTGACCTTGTTTTTACAGGTGGGTAGTGTCCAAGCGCGTTGTTTCAAATAAGATCAAGTTATTGATGATTAGGACTACAAGGGATATTGTGTGCACTTTGTGTCTATGCGTCAAGCGCAAAGTGAGTTTAGTAAATACTTTTAAGATGAATCTTTTATGGACATTATTTCTTCAGCTTTTTTTTTTTTTTTTTTTTTTTTTTTTTTTTTTTTAAATCTAAAAATAATTCCACAACGTTTTTAATATATTGTTGAAGCTACATATTACAACGGTCACTGCAATGGAAAATAATTGTTGTTATCATGTCATGAGCGACAATGGAGGAAAACCATTGTCGAAATGAGAAGGCCTTTCACAACACGCAGGAAGAAAACGTCTTGGAAACCGTTGTCATATCAATTCAACAACGGTTTTCCAGTGTTGTTACTAGGTGTTTTTCTTTGTAGTGATTATTTCAATCAAACTCTATTTGGGTTTTGTTAAAAATAAAAATATTTTACAAATACGGAAAGAATATTGACCTAAATGTGTCCTTCCCACTGGATATGCTGGAGAATTCTCTCCATCTTGATACTAGTTCAGAGAAAAAAAGCATTGATGTTATGGGGGGTGCAAGTGCAACTGTAACCTGGACCAAGTAGTAACCTGGACCGTTAATGGTATATATGGTTCATAGGTGTAACCAGCCATAGTGACCCACAAAATATATAGTCATGTGGACTGCAAGCTACAGACTCTTGAGATTCAAAGCAGGTGCACTTACACATGATAATGGCTCACCTGAATCCTGAAACACCCAGTGCGAAAGTTAAATCGTCTCAAACTCAGAGCTGCAGAAATATTTATAGCATTTTGGGTATGCTGCCAAAAAGAATTATTAGAAAAAATAATATATTCAGCGGATTAGTAGGAACATGCTGAGTGAAATATCGATTGGGAAAAGCACATGTTTATACTTGAAATTGCTCACCTGAAATACAAGCACGAAAGTTAGAATGTGGCGAACCTATTCTGTAGTACTGTATTATTTATATAAGGGAAAATTGGGAATATGTCCCGTTTTCACTAATTCGTTTGGGGATCTATCCCATAACGGAAAATATTAAGGAATCTATCCTAGAGAGAGAAGAAAAACGTTAATTGGTTAGTATCCCACATGTGTGGTGTTACATGTGTGTGCTATTTCCCCTTTTACCCTAATCATTTATATGGGAATAGATGATCGAGAAATAGAGAAACAAAGAGGAACTTAAAAGGGGAAAACGGAGGCAGGGAGAAATCTAGAGACCAAGGGAAAGAAATAGGTAGATCGAGTGAAATAATGCAGAAAGAAGATGACACCAAAGAAGAAATGTGTCTCTAAGCCAAATGTGACGCCTGCGAAGAGTCCACATTGGTGTCCAGTGCTGCAAGATTTTGTTTCTGCTAACTTTTACTTGAGGTGTAATGACCTTGCGTGTAGATGCCTACAAGAGTGACATAGTAACGAGAGCATGCCGTTTTTTTTTTTATACATGTCTCGCTTCATGTGAGAAGGAGATGGATAAAGTATGTTAATCCTACGGGAAAGGGCAACACTGTGCTTCAAAAAAGAAGATCGAAGTCCCTATAGAACATTTCATATAAACCAAAATTACAACAAACATTATGCAACAACTAAGTAGATAGTGCTTTGGTTAAAAAAGACAAAGTAAATAGTGTTGCATCCCTGCACAACATGTTCATCACTCACTCAACTCCAAACAAATACATGCCCAAATTTCAGACCACATCTCCATCAAAACAACTCTTTAGCTTATACTCTTGTCTCCCTCTACAGTTCATTTTCTTTCCCTTTCCCCTTTCTTTCACCATCACTTGGTTCATGCACAAGTTCAATCAGATCATTAAACGAAAATTAAATGAATTAGATGTCAGATAAGAACTTACCCGTTTTGAATGACCATGATGTTGATTTGAGCAGCTGTCGCAATTTTGCTGATGAAAAAAACCAAACCAAACAGATATTCGAGTTCTTCTTCCTCTTCCTTTTCTTGGTTTCTTGATTTTTCTCTATCAATGATATTCCCCTTAAGTTTTTGCGGTCTGTTTCTTTCTCTACAGAGAAGAAGTGTCATCGTTTAGTTCATGAGGGTGAAAACGTCACTCTAACACACGTGTAAACCCAAACATGTGGGATACCAACCATTTAACAGTTCTTTTCTCTCTCCAGGATAGATTCCTTAATAATTTCCGTTATGGGATAGATCCCCAAATGAATTAGTGCAAAAACGCTAGAGTTTGATTCCGCCAAAAAGAATTATTAGGACAATGCCTATACAAGTAAAATTTGATACCAATGCTAGAGATTGGCCAGGAAACAGAGTTGGCTCGTGATAGGAGCGTAGTTTTTACATGTTAGAGCTAGATTAAAAGCATGATAATTATGGGTTCTACGGATATCTTTCAGGTTTCAGGAAAAAAAAAAGAAAAAAAAATTTGACAGTTTTTCTACTTGCAAGAAAATTTCATTTATTCGATATGGATTACATATTTATCTAATGAGCAAACTTTTTTCAATTTCTTTTCCCATTTTTTTTTCTTTTTTGAAGAGTGTCGATCTTCGAATATGGATTTACAAAGAAGGTCATACAGAGTTATTATCAAAATGTGCACTCTTCGGATGCAAGAGACCCAAATGTTCTACACGGCATAAACTACATTGGAGAAAGAGAACATTCTTGTTACTATGAAAGCGATGGATTAACAGGGATGATCAAGAATTGGCCACTAATGTTAGATCCTCGTTTGCTTTGCATTGCAATACAATGAAGATTTAGAAAATTCTCAAAATACCATGATAATTACCAAGGAAAAGTCCCAAGAAGGTTTGTTTTGTATACCCGTACTATCCATACAGTGAATACTCGGATTTGAAAAGAAAAAAGGAAATAACCTAAATTTTTTTGGTTATTTTAATTTTGATTGTTTGTTTCATGCCAATCTTCAAGCTGATATAAATTAATAAATTGGAAAATTTGTGGAAATCAGAAAATATTACATGAGACCAAAAAAAATTCTTTAATCTTTTATGACAGTTTATTTTTGTACAACAGTACTATGGTCGCCTTCCGTCATTTATAATTGCAGTGATTCTCTACAAACCGCCACACACAAACCAGGTAAAATCCGCCTCTCACATATTTTTTTTTTTTTTTTTTTTCTATTTGTGGATCCCAATGAGCCTAGTCCCTCAGGAGACGTGCAGGGATGGGTTTGTGTGTGGCGGTTTTCAACTGGTTTTCCCTTCTCCCTTCTGGATCTGCAAAGACTTTCTGTTATAATTGTAACCAACCACCAACCTTTACTGGTAGGAATAACTTAATGAGCAACTTTGCACTCCACGATAAGATTGCCTCCAACAACCATAGTCGAATTCAATGAGTACTCCGAGTGAGTATAACCTAGGTATTCTTCAGGTGAGTATAACCTAGATCGCTAGTAAAAATCCCCCGTTTGAAGTTAAACAACTTTGCTGTTTCATCCACATAACATTACCGTACATTTCAATCGCACATATTTTGCAAGGCTTTCTCCACTTCGCTATAAATTTCCGAATTGGAATGCAGATCATCAATAAAGTAAATTAAAGTGAGACCCATTGTTGCTCATTAATTTCGCAGCATCATGACTGTTGCACGCATTCAGAGTCAATATGTAATATTTTATGTCAAAAAAAACAATGTTTTTCGGAAAATGGGTCATTTGTCCAAAAAAATTTAAAACATGGTTCAAATGGACGAATAAAAATTATTATGGGTGAAATGGACACAAAAAAAGTAGCAAGGATGAAATTGGGCTTAAACATAAAAAATAGCGAGGACGAAACTGGATGCATCCTGATGTAAATTAAAAATAAGAAAAAGCATTTGAAAATGGTAGGATGAAACTGGTTACATCCTGGCTATTTTTATATTTTTGTCCATTTAAACAGTATCAAAATCTAAATGTCTTTTTCACCCAGAAATTATTGATTTCGGTCTTTTTAACCAATTTTGTGAATTTTTTTGGGGTCCAACGGTAACCAGACAAATTGAAAAGACAAATTCTTCAAACAAGGAGGTTGATTGGGCATCCCAAAAGAAGGATAGTGCTAAACTAGCAAATTATGGTATGTTCAATTTTCCCATGTATATTATGGTATGTCTTCTAACAAGAAGGGAGGCTGATTTCAGGCATTGAAAAACCTGGCGAGATTGGGGTATACTCAAACTAATTGGGGTATACCCAATTTTATAGGGACTCTTTTTTAAGGGCAAAGGGGGAGGTCAATTGGTAAAGTTACAAAATTACCCTTTCTCATTATAACTCTAATTACTACCAAAATCAGTTTTCTTTCTTCATTACATCTTCTTCTCTTCTTCTTCTCCTCCACAACCTTACCTTACCGGCTCCATCACCCCACCACCACCAAAACTCGTCGATCAATTCGTTAAAATCGTCGATTCGAAAACTCCGATTAATCTTCATCAATGGATCCACCACGGAAGGAGGCAACTCGTATGAAACAATCTAATCGAAAACCCAATGAGTATAACCGGGAATTGCAAATTTGGTTGCTAAGAAAGTGAAGAGAAAAACGGTTGAAGAAGAAGGAATTGAACCCATTGAAACACGTGAAATGGTGCGCTTAAGAAAGTAAGGGAACACTTAAACTCACTCTAGTACTTCAATTTCATGTTTGCATGTCAAATTAGGTCGAAAAATCGAATTTGTGAATTGGTAGTTACGGCGCCAGGCAAGGTTTTTGGTTATCGACCTTTAGGGATTTCATAGTTAGAGTGGCGGAAGGGTATAAGGTTGAAGAACTTTAAGGCTTTATGGTTTCGTATGTGCGCTACTAGCAGGGCGTTGGGTTATTCATTTGTATACATTGCCGGCGTCTGTTATCTTTTAATGAAGCCGGCAAGTTTTTGTTTTTACCCTTAGGCTACTTCATTTGAATGTTTCCGATGCCTAGAGTTTTTAAACCCGGAAGGGTAGTTATATAAAAACATGCGAGGAGTTTTTTCAATAGGAAATGTATGTGTAATGGACCTTGCTGACACTGTATAGTGAAAATTTCTTGTTTTTTTGGTGCGCCTAAGGCTATTTTGATGATACAATGCCGGCGTTGTTTAAGCACTCATCTTTTGGTCGACCTTACTAGGCTATTGTTCCACGATATGTTGAATATATCTAACCCGCCGGCATGTAATGTTTTTTTCCGAATTGTTCTTGTTCGTATTGCGAATGGCAAAGAAGAAAGCAGGCTAAAAGCATCTCTTAGTCCTCCTTCAAACCCTCCTCGTGTTGGTGATAAACTATTGTCTTCAAAACATCGAGGGGTGTATGTTGTGCCCTAACGACAAAGGTCTTAGAACCATTATCCGAACCCAATGATTCAGACGAGACTCAGATGAAGACCAATCAATTCCATCTGGTAGAAGAGGTGATGATGATGATGTTGATGAAACCAATCCCGCTTTGGAGGAGGTAACCATGATGATGATGATGATGGTGGTGATCAAGACATGCATGAGGGGAGGAGGTAATGATGATGGTGATGATGATGATGGTAATGGAGATAAAGGTAAGAATATCATCGAAGATGAAATTGTTGAAGAGGAAGAGGAACAAGAAGAAGAAGGAGATGGAGATGGAGAAGGAGAACAAACTCTAGCTGTTGTTCAAGCCACCGAAGCTTCGGCTTCAACTTCAACCGGAACGAAGAAGAGGGTGATCACTAAACCGGCTGATTCTCACATGCCTCCCAAACACTTGATGGTTGCACTGAAAGAAGGTGAGCCTCCAAAAGGGACCCCGGCAGATGGTGGAGCTGTTCTTTTGGATACAAACACTCATGGGCATGTACGGTCCATAATACTATCGTAAGTAATCTTAATCCGTCTTTGTTATTTATTCAAGTGTGTAACTATCTTAATTAAATTTGCATCAAGTGTTTGTATTTCTTTTCATTTTCTATTTTTTGGTATTTAGGATCACAAGCATGCCATCCGTCTCATGAGGCGCCAAGCTTCGTGTTCAGTGATGCATACTTGGAATCTTGGCTTGGAATCACTACACCAAATTCCCGGATTAGTAACAGGAATTCGTAACGGCTTTGGGGCCGTTACAAATTTGCCGTTACAAATGGCCGTTACAAAAAAATCGTAACAGTGGCCGTTACTAAATTTAAAAAATCGTAATGAGGGCCAAGCCGTTACGAATTTTTTTTTATAGGCGTGCCACTCACACGCTTGGTCACACTTGGGTCGTGACACTTGCAGTTTGTGCATGTGCCATTCATATGCTTGCTATTCTTTTTCAACCCAAGAATCATTGAACTACAGGATATATCATCCCCTCCCCTAACCTAGATAATATTTTCTCTGCTCTCGACTTTTCATTTTCACTTTCATTTCTTTTCTATTTTCTACCGCGCCTCCCTTTTCTTCCCTCTCAACTGCAGATTAATCATTCGATATTTGAAGAACTAATCTTCAATCGTCTGCTCATCGAGTTTAGGGTTTTGATTTAAGTTTCTATCTGTGTAAGTCATCATCAGTTGGGTTTCATAATCTGTTAAATTAGATTTTAGGGTTCCATCTAAATTAGGGTTTTGTTCTTGATTTGGTTTCGATTTGTAGTTGTTGTTGAATGATGTATTTGGTTTATTCGTGAGAAACAGACGGTAAATCCTACTATAATCCCTATTTCTGTATCATTAATTTCTGTTATTTCTTGATTTTTTTGGTGATTTTTTTAGCCGTGAAATAAATTGTTTCGATTTTGATTTACAGTTTTGATCCGAGGAGTATTCTTCGCTAGAGAGCTTGCTGAAGATGGTTACTCCGATGTTGAAGTTAGGTTACTCCTATCATCCTAGCAAGCGTGTTAAAATCTTTTAGTCGAATCAGCTTCAGACTTGCAAATTTAGGTTCGTGGACTACTACCTGAATTTTTTGGATATAGTCTTGGTCTGAGGTTGATGCATTTCAATTCTTCTTACTGCTGGATCATTTAAATTTTGTGTATTTTGATGGATGTGTTTGTGTTCAGATATGTGCGGTTGCTCAAATCAGAAGCGCATTGGCTTATGCAACCCACCCATTTTTTGCGTAGCAGTGCTTCAGTTGAGGCTTGCAGCTTTAGTACCTTTTAGCTATTAGGATGAGATGGGTGTTTGTCAGAGTGTAATTCGTCTTAATCCATCATTAAGAAGCATTCAACAACCATTGAGGTGAATTATTATCAAATTTCCTTGTATCTATCAAAGTTTTGATCTTCCCTTGTATCAAGTCTTTAACTCATATTTTTTACTGCTGGATTACTTAACTTTTGTGTATCTTGATGGATGTGTTTGTTTGCAGATATGTGAGGTTGCTCGAATCAGAAGAACATTGGTTTATGCAACCCACACATTTTTTTCAGAAGCAGTGCTTCAGTTGAGGCTTGCAGTGTTAGTACCGGCACAGCTGTTAGGAACAGAGGGGTGTTTGCTGGGAGTATCATTCGTATTAATCCATCATTAAGAAGCATTGAAGCAACCATTGAGGTGAGTTATTATCATAATTTGTAGTTAATAGTCACATGATGCACGAAATGTGTTTTATTAAAGGTAAAATGCATCAGGTCACTAGAGGTGTATTGGAGCAGGCATCACTGTTTGAACTTTTGTACTTCGGTTTCTTGTGTGGGTGTTGATATCTGAAAGAGTTTGCACAGCAGTTGTTTGTCTATGAAATTTGATATTTTCTTGTGTGGGTGTTGATAATGCTATTTGTGATGTTATAGGGAATAGGTGGAGTAGGTAGCGTTGCAGTTGAGATGCTAACAAGGTGTGGTATAGGTCGCTTTGTTGTTGTATGATTATGATACAGTGGAGTTAGCTAACATGAATAGGCTATTCTTCCGCCCGGAGCAGGTGTGCATCTTTATCTTATGCTTTTTTATTATTATTATTTTCCTTATCGTTCATGTCCCTCAAAGTATGCTTTTGGTAAATTTGCAAGGGACAAATAAGGATTTATTAAACCTCTGCTCATGCTATTTACTTATTGTCTTTGCGGTGCGGCATGACCAAGACAGGATCTTTGCTTTGTGCAAACTCTTTCGAATATTAATCCGACGTCATACTCGAGGTTAGTGAGTAATGATGGTCTGTTTTTTTGCATCAATTTGGTACCTCAAAGCAACTGTACTATTGCCGGTTTGGTTCTGTGTCTCTGGGTCTCAATTTCAAGTTAGCTAAAAGACTTATCGGGTAAGTTTTTTTAAGTTACTTGTAGAGCTACACATTGAATATCACCACAATGCAAGGTTTTGAAACATTTGTGGAAAGCTTGAAGAATCAAAAATATCGTCAAACTAAAAATGGTACCGGAGTCGATCTGGTTTTGAGCTGTGTAGACAATTACGAAGCACGTATGGTTGTAAACGGTGTAATCGCTGAGGCGACAAAGTGGCATTCTATTTTGTGTGTGATTTTGATTTGCTAATGACTTTAAGAGTTTCTAAGGTTTTAAATTGGTTTAAGTGTACAAATTTACTTTTAAGAGCTTTTATAAGTATTTGGTCTTGCATAACTGATGCGTTTTGGTTATTCAGCTTGCAATGAGTGAACCGGACATGGATGGAGTCCAGTAAGGAACCCGGTTATTACTTGTTTTGTCAATATTAAGAAGCATGTGTTCTTTCAGGTGTTGAGCTTAGTTCAATTGATTTTACTTTGATTTAGTCAGTTGTATAGAATATATTCAGTATACTTTAATTTTATCACCCGATATGTCAATGCCCAGAGAGCCGACATGAATTTTTTTATTTTACCAGGGTATCTCAAGATGCCGTTTAAGTCATATACAATTGCTTATTCCGTGGGAAAGCTTGACTTGTTTTGCATGTGCTCCTCCTCTGGTTAGTTCTTTCAACTTTTTTATGCTTTAGTAGAATTTGAGAAGCGTATTATGGTGACTGATGTATGTTACATTAAATGGTATATAGACTCCAAGAGGCACTTATACAATATTTTAGTGATCGCTAATAAATCAAGTATATTGCCCTTCGATGTCGCAGAAGCAAAGATGAAAGGTGCAGTTGGTGCCAAATGAGAGAAGGACATACGATACAACACAGCGATGATTGACGCTGAAACCAATAAGGAAGAGATTAAGGTTAAGGCCGAGATTAAGATCGTTGAAAACCCAAGGGATGCTGATATTGCTTAAGCTGATGCTGAATTGGCTACCAAGAAGGCTGGATATTGCTTAAGCTGATGCTGAATTGGCTACCAAGAAGGCTAGTTACTTGTCAGAATTTGATACTTAACATAATTTTTTTTGGTACTTAGAAGAATTTGTATTCTTTCTTAATAGAACTGAATAAATGTTGATGCAAATTGATTGAAGCAATTATTGTCGAATGTGGATGGATTGAAAGGTTTGTACAGGGTAGTATTTGGAATTCCGGTTTCGGTAGAAAATATTGCGGTCAATATTGCCCTGGTCAAAATTGATTTTGACCAATTTTGACTAGGTCAAGGTTGACCGCAGATAATTTTGTCTTTGTTACAAAAAAGTTCAGAACGCTCCGAATGTTTACAACATCCCCGTTGCAAAAAAATTCGTAACGGCCCTGAGTATGCTACCACGTGGCAAATTCGTAACGGCTCAAGCACATTACGAGTAATTAAAAAAAAAAATTGGAACGGCCACAAAGCCGTTACAAAAAAATGTAACACCCACTTTTGCAACAGGCGAGGGCCGTTACAACCCGTTTTTGTAACGGCCTGGTTCTGTTTCTAATCCCAGAATTTGGTGTAGTGAATGTGAGGAGGTGAAAGTGATTGTGAGGAACTCTGGGTTGTTGCCTGCGGTGGAGAGTTCGAATATTAATCATGATAAAGTTACCATCTGCATTCGTGAGCGGTTCTATGGAGAGACCGATACTATGTTATTCCCATTCGGGTGAGATGGCGATAACTCCCGATGATGCTCAACAAATTCTAGGCCTCGAGGTTGATGGAAAAGCAGTCACCGAGGGATTCGATAATGCCATTTCTTTCGAGAAGATTTACGAATTGAGCAAGAAACTGCTCGGTTGGAGTCGAGTTCGGACGGATGATGTTCTTGACAAGAAGGATGGTCGACTAATTAAGAAGTTTAATGTGAAGAAGTTGAGGGACAAACTATGGAAGACTCAGGAAATCCTTGATAGTGAAGGAATGGTGCACCCGGTGCGAATCAATGCTACCGCGGCCGCTTATTTGCTATACACCTCGGGCAGATGTATCTTCCCGACAGATTCTAAAACCAAGTCGAGGCCAACATTTGCAACTATTGGATCCCTTACATGAGATGCGTGGGTATTCTTGGGGCTTTGCGGTGGTTGCCTTCTTGAATAATGAGTTGACAAAATCTTCTAGGGCACTCACTAAGCAAGTTAACGGAAACACATGTCTCTTCCTGTGTAATTTTATTGTTTAAAACATTTATATTTGCAAATCTCGAAAGATCAGGGTTCTTACTAAACTTTTTTTTCTTTTTGCAAAGGTTTGGATATATGAACGCTTTCCTTCTTTGTTCAAAGACAACTCTTACGTCAAAGTGGATAACAGTGTTCCGTTACATTTGCCAAGAGCTCAAAGGTACAGTTTTAAGGGTACTCAGGATAAGGAAATGCCGCAAAATCTTATGAAACTCCGAGTCGCCATCGACAATTTGACTGCGGAAGAGGTGATATTTGATCCGTATCGGGAGGATAGAAATCAAGGTTTAATCCCAAGGAGAAATGAAGTTGTTGCATTATACTATGGACCCTTGATGACTGTGTTTGAAGGATTTTCAATGTACGATCCACATCGGGTAATGCGACAATTGGGTTACGTCCAAGAAGAACCTCATTTCGATGAAGAACCGTTCTTTATAGTGAACCGGGATAACTGCACCACCTCCCAAAAAACTATTAACGTCTCTTACGATCCAGCGCCAACTCAAGAACATTGGGACAATAGACGGGGCCGTAACATCGATGTGAGTCTTTTTGGACGAGGTGACCACCGGTCATGAAGCTCTTGAGAAATACATGGCGTGGTACTTGGGTTGGGCTCGTCCCTACCGTGATTAGGCCAATGACTGCAAGAATGGCTCGTAAGAAGAAGATGGAATCGAAAGACCCAACAACAATGCTTAAGATATTTGTAAGTATTTTAGAGTTGCTCTTACTATTTTAAGAATGATTGCATTACCGAATCATTCTATTAATTGTTTATTGTTTAATTGAATATAGAAGGATCAGTTGAAGACCTTTGTCAGGGTTTTATGTTGCGCGAAAGATAGAGGGGAACCTGTGCAAAGCAAGCACATTGACTATGCTTGCAATGTTGACAATGAGGATGCCCATCTATTGTTCAAGCAACTTCAAGCTCAAGTAAAGGCGGAAGAAAAAGCTATTAAGGATGCACAAGCCAAGACAAAGGCTGATAAAAGAGGACTCGTAGTGCTCTGGTGGTGAAGGTATCAGCGGTGGTCGTGGTGGTGAAGGTAGCTTGGTGGTCGTGGTGGTGAAGGTAGTGTTCCTAAACGGGGCCGTGGTCGTGCTCGTGCTCGTGGTCGTGGCCAATGAAT
The DNA here is from genome assembly GCA_023531295.1 of Papaver armeniacum. Lineage (NCBI taxonomy): Eukaryota > Viridiplantae > Streptophyta > Magnoliopsida > Ranunculales > Papaveraceae > Papaver > Papaver armeniacum. Next base: position 69,104 of record JAJJWW010004807.1, read on the forward strand.
TCTTTCCTAGTTCATTTTTTTATGTTGTGGTGGACAAATGTTTAAGTTAATGGTGTGGACAAATGTTTAAGTTAACGGTTTATGGGACATGTTTCGTATTTTGGACAAAAAATGTTGGATGAATGAATGGTTTGTTTAGCTATATAAAGTGTCAATACATTTGCCGGCATGCTTTTTTTAAGCTACCCTGTCGGCTGTCCCCCAGCCGGCAAGGTTGTGAAATGACAAATTGCCTAGGCCTGTCAACAAAAATTGGGAATTACGGGGCCGGCAAGGTTGTGAAATGACACATTGCCTAAGACTGTCAACAAAATTGGGAATTACCGGGCCGGCAAGGTTGTGAAATGATGACTGCCGGCCCTGTCAACAAAAACCGTGTAGTTACTGTGGCCGCAAGGTAATACCATTCCTACCAAGCCGGCGTTCGTGTGGCCGGAATGGTACTAAAATAGAGACCTGCCGGCCATATATTGAAAAAAACCATTCTTCTCGATGCCTAGAATCATGTAAGGTGGAAGGAAACAAAACGGGAAAATCGGCGCTATTTTTGCCGGCATGCTAATGAACCAATACATTTCCATTTGTTTTGGGACCCCGGCATTGTAGCAAATTTACGACCTGCCGGCGTGTTCAAAATTCAAATTTTTGCAAGTACAATTGCATTGATTCACTTATACTTGGACACTATAATGGCCAAATTTGGGCACCATCCTATAAATGCACTACTTATCTCCACAAAACAACACACAACTATTTGCATATACTCTCCAAAGCTCATATCATCACACACTCCATCTAACTCACCCAATAGCTCTCTACACACAAGAAATGGCTTCATTTGATTCTAATGAAGATTTGGCAATCACCAAAGCTTGGTATGCGGAGACTAGAGTTCGAAGGCAGTCCTCCGTAAGGGTGGATTCCACAACCTTTTGGGCTAGGGTTCACAACACTTTTAGCCAAGAGTGTGGGAATCCTAACTCAAGAAGTGTTCAACAAGTGCACAATAGGCACATAGTTATTGAAAATGCGATACTTTCCTATTTAGCTATCCAAAAACCAATTTTCAACGCTCCCCACTTTAACTTGTCCATTGAACAATTTGTAAGTATTTTTGTGGTTTATTTTACGTGATCCATGTTGTTTGATCTTCCAATGAAACACCACTAACAAATATAAGTTTGTTTTTGTGTTTTTGTAGCACGAAGAATCGTGAAAGCGCGCTACTTGGAGGAAAAGGGGAAGCATTCGCATTCGATGCAAGCTATCAATTCATGGAATCCAAAATCCCTGAGTATGCCCCTGAGATGATGGAGGGTGTATCGTCTTCGGAGGAGGAAGATTGATGGCTTTAGAAGTTTTAGTATAGGTTTTGTGGGTAGACCTCTATGTAAACCCTCACGAGACTATAACTCGTCCAATAGGGTCGCCTAGGGGTTCAAAGGCTTGATGCACATGCTAAGTGCATTCGTTTTTCCGTCGACAAGGATTAGGTTTTATGTTTCAATCAATGTAGTAACCAAAATTGAATGAATAAAGTAAATTACATCTTCCATATTATGTCACCGGCAAGGTTTTATTTGTTTTTCATGCGAGATTAATATAGCTAGGAAGGGTAGGAAATATTTAAATGGCACAGGATTGCTGCCCAAGATAGTCGGCGTGTTCTTCATCCTAGGACCATTCCGGCGGATAAATGGTCGGTGACTTATTCAAAGTTGAACCTTAGGCGGAAGATCGATCGGCAGACTTATTCAAAGTTGAACCTTAGGCGTATGTTTGGTCGGAAGATTATTCAAACCAGACCTTGCCGGCTTTATGCATTTTCAAAACCAAAATTTTTAGATCGAATCGAACTCATATGACGGATCAAAAGGTTAATCTACTGAATTCATAATTTCAAAATTTTTATCTAAACTCAATTAATTAATCTAATCATAATTTTAGTGTTAATTAAACGAGGGCAATTTTGCCATTTTGAAAATACAAGGTTAAGGGGTGGCTTGGTTTTACTTCATAATGACCAGATTTTGTCTTATTGGGTATACCCCAATTAGTTTGAGTATACCCCAATCTCGCCAGGTTGAAAAAGAGGGGTAGTAGCAAACTAGCAAATCATGCTACGTCATTTTCGCCAGAATTCTAACGCATACTTCCACAAAAGTCAGGTAAGTAGATGCTAACTAAACATGTACACTGGTAAGACAGGGAGAGAACACCGCGCACTAACTAGATATTTTAAAAGACCATAGAAACAAAATTTACCGTGGGGTACTTATAGTTGACAAGCCTGCACTCCACCGGAAAAGAACATTCCAATTTTCCCACCCGCCAAAGCTAACTCGCGAATACATTCCGTTCTTCTATGTATCTGAAGTGCCATGAGTAAAAGATTCAGTTGGGGTTAGAGGTGTAAAACGTGCCGGCCCGGCCCATCCCGGCACACGAAGTCGCGTGCTTCACGTGCCATGTGCCGTGCTGTGCTGTGCCAACGATTTAAACGTGCTGTGCCATGCTGTGCTTTACTACTCAAAAGCTAGGCACAGCACAACCCACGGGCACAACACACGAATAAACGTGTAAGGTCTTTGTCCGTCTTTGGCACACGTGTTATAAAAAATTTGAAATCACTTAATGTATACATTAAGTTGGCCATTATCACAAGAATTTAATTAGACAACATATCATTTGAAATTATTTCAAGTAAAATTAACAAGTTTATTCAATAAAAATATAACCCATCAAATATAAAATTGGATTATTGTCATGTAAATTAATGTTCTAGTTATTAAATATAGGTGACGACATTGGGTGTTTTTCAGAATGGTCATTGTCCCCTAATTTGTTTCACAAAATCATCACACCTTTAATTAGTGTTGACAAAAAAGTCTTTTTCCATCCGTTTTCATCCGAGTTAACTGTTTTGAAAAAACAGTCATGTTTTGGTCCTAAATACCCTTACTCCATTGTTGAGGTAATGGTGATGAAGTGGTGGTGGTGGTGGTGGCGGCGGCTATACCCAAGAGAGGAAGCAATGAACCCTTATAGGGATGTGATATAATGATCCTGAATGCGGGCTAAAGTTCTGGTGCAATGGAACGATCCTGAATGCGTTCGTCGGAAACTAACAGCAACAGCAGCAGCAACAGTTCATCGAAACAAAGTGACGCCACAACAAAGAATAAGCAACAATAGTAAAGAAAAGCATCGGCCCAACCACCACCATCACCACCACATTAACAATGGAGTTACATGAACAATATAAGGGATAAATAGGTAATTCCTCCACTCACTTAACTCTGATTTGTGGGACATGATGTCAATAACTTTGAAACTAACGGTGCAGTGATCATTTTGAAAAATGATTGTAACAGTGTGATGGCTTTGTGAACCGGATTATGAAACTGTGACTGTTTTTGTAAATACCCTTATAACAATGATATTTAAATATATTTTCTAAATATTAAGGTATTATATGTGTTGTTATAAATAAGCCAACATAAAATATTAAAAACTAGCTAGAATAGTGACTCTTTTGTGAAATATACAAAAAATGTGATGTATTATGCCTTGTTATATGATGTATTTGTATATGTTATGACGTGCTCTCTTAACGTGCTGTGCTGGGCTGGGCCACGTGCTTATCCGTGCCGCGTGCTGTGCTGTGCTGTGCTACTGTGCCAATTAGTCAAACCCAGCACGTCCCATTTAACAAACGTGTTGTGCCGTGCTGGGCTAAGTCACGTGCTGGGCTGGGCTGTGCTCAAATTTTAGCGTGCTGGGCTGGGCTGTGCTCGTGCTGGCCCATTTGTTGATCAATGAAGAGAGAAAAAACTTACACACAAACCTGCATATCAGTTCTAGGTCCTCAAATTTACACATAATACTTGATCAGTTGTTGATCAATGAAGAGAGAATTGAATAATACTCTCAACTTTTAGTGATTCTTCGAAAAAAATTCTCAGAAAAGTTTAATCATTGGTTCATTTATAAATTCCCTGATTTTCATATTTCTCTCAAAAAGTATTAGAAAACTGTTGACATGACTTTGTTCGACTAACTTGGGAAGCAAGACTTTTAAATATTTAATTCAGTAGCTTCACATAGATCAAACCTGCCAACCCAAACAGTTTGTGATCATTTTTTAGAGGGTCTTCTTAACTTATTTACAAGTATAGATGTTAAGAGCAACTGCAGTGGTGCGAGTATAACCAAAGATCAAAGAGAGAAAAAAAAAATTTGGGTTTAGTTCGTGTTGTGACACTAGGATAGAAGAGTAAATTTGGTTAGGATCACATATAATGTTCGCCCCATTTTGGGATCACATATAATGTCCGCTCCATTTGGTCAGGATCACATATAATGTTCGCCCCATACAAGGATCACTTTATACGTTCGCCCCATCACAGGATCACTTTATACGTTCGCCCCATCACATGATCACTTTATACGTTGGGCTCGACTATATTTGGTTTTGGTCTTGGTCCCAGACCAAATATAGTCTGGGATTTAATCTTGGTCGGGGATTTTAATCGATAGTCCGTCATTGTGTCTCGTTTTTTGACCAAATATTTGGTTATACTCTCCCTTGTGGTTGCTCTAAGGGACATTTAATGATATACTTTTTATCTTGAAATTTGATGATTTTTGTTGGAGTTATAATTATCTTGGGATAAGATCCACATGTATTTTACAAAACCGTAATCCCATTTCTATCCTTGATATCTCGTGAATAAATTATTTTTACTGTCCTGTCGTGTTAACACGTCATATATACATGTGGCCCATCATTTGTTCGGGTGTTGATTAACTTAATTTATCTTGGTCCACCATCTTAACTTGGTCAAGTAAAGATAATTATTGACTTACAACATGCACAAGTAAGACATGTGGGGAGATACGTGGACATTAATTGTCTACTATGTAACTTGGGCTATAAAGAGCCCTTCCTTCTTTTCTACTTACTTTGCCTACACTGCAACTACTTGTATTTCTATTTTATTTCTTGTTACATACCGTGTGTGTTATTTTGTGTGCTACGATTAGATGTCGTGTATTTATGATATCGAATTGATACGAATATAAGATTTATAAAATTTTCTTTTTCTTTAATTTCTAAGTATGATACTTGTTTAAGAAAATATAACATTCCTATTTTGTTTTCCGTTGATTTTTTCCCGACTCCATTGATTTGGAATTATCTCTAATACATTAAGGTAGCTAATTTTTCTATTCAAGCAATAGGTCAAACACAAAATTGGCTAAAAAGACCAAAATCAATAATTCTTGGGTGAAAAAGACATTCAGATTTTGATACTGTTTAAATGGACAAAAATATAAAAATAGCCAGGATGTAACCAGTTTCATCCTACCCATTTAAAAATTCTTTATCTTATTTTTAATTTACATCAGGATGCATCCAGTTTCATCCTCGCTATTTTTTAAGTTTAAGCCAGGATGAATCCAGTTTTATCCTTGCTATTTTTTTTGTGTCCATTTCACCCATAATAATTTTTAGTCGTCCATTTGAACCATGTTTTAAATTGTTTTGGACAAATGACCCATTTTCCGTAGGTGAAAGGGGAGAAGAAGAATTCAAAACGACCGTCTTTAAGAGGACACATAATAACAGTTACAAGATTAAATGCAAATTGCAGTGGATGAATTTGCTAGGGAAACTACCTGATAGTGGAACCCAAGTTTTTAAATTTCGTAAATAAACTTCAAGGGCAATTATGTAAATTGATCATTATTTAATATAACAGATTTATTATTAATGATTATCTCGTTTTTAGGATAAAAAAGTGGGAAAAACAAGATAAAAGTGTATAGTTAAATGCTCCTTAACTTATATACGGGTATATAATGAGGCACTTTTTGTTCATGCAACCAAGATTTGCAAACTATGAAAATGCGCTAATAATTAAAGCCGCACGCTATCGCATACCGAAAACCTGAAATTATTTAATCTTGATTAGTCTAATCTTGAGGAATTAATGCAATTACGTGAGGAAATTAAGGCACATTAAGCCGTTAAGGATCTTGTTTTCTTCTGTTTGTCTGACTACCCACAAGAAATTATAGTTGCAACCTAATAATGCCCCTGCAACTTCTTCCATTTGCTCTTGTTTTAAAACGCCATACTACCCATGGCCATTGAAACATAAATCAGCGAGTTGTCCTCCTTTGCGTTGAGCCATTCCATGCATTCATCTCGCTCCGTGTCGAATATATTAAAACCATAAGCATTGTCACCTTCAATTCGTTTGTCTAGGTACTTGGATGGAATATATAGGAGCGGAATATCGCACATATAATGAGTATGCGAAATGAAGACTATCTAACGTAAGCGAGGACTATCGCACATAGTATAATCGAGATGACGTACAGGATGATGTCAGCAAAGTCACGAGTATAGTGTGATGGTCTATGCGAAGTATAAACTGTGCGAGAATGAGTGAGTGTACATGAGCGAATGTAACGTAGAGTGATTCCGAAAATAGTGGATCTCTTAGCTGTCATCCGCTATGAAGAACCCTATATAAGAGGAAAGAGTTATCACATAGAGGGATCGCTGATTGTGTGTTAGATAAGAAATTAGGAGAGAGAAAGTTTATTTGGAGAGCAAGTAAAGTCATTGTAATATCTTGTAACCAATTATAAATCTTGATAAATAACAAAAGAATTCCATTATGATCACTTAGAATCTTGTCTAAATACAGTGGAGTGTGGTTGTAGGATTTCCTGCAACTACATTGTTAATAGAATCTTTATCAATACTCTAGAAACAACTTTGGGTGATAAATCCTGGTAGTAAATTCATAGAATCTTGAAAAGAGTAAGATCTGGAAATTGTGGAGAAATCTTTTTAATCCTTTGTCAATATAGGAAGTTTAAGATGGCGAGACTTGGATCTACTGTTGAACAAGGAACAGAAACTACAAGGAGTAATAGAATTGCTGAAAGAAGAAGAGGTACAAATCCGGAACAACAAGAAGAAAGAGTAATATAAAATCAAAGGAACGAAATTCCAATTGGACCTCAACATGAACAAGAGCGGAACAATGATATTGATTATGATAGAGTGAGTATTCATACTACACAAATAAATTCTACTAAAGAGGAGGAACAAAGGACTGGGAATACAAGATTAATTGAAGAAAACGAAGAGAACATGACAATTGAAGAACTCAGGAAAATATGACTAACAGAACGAAGGAGAGAGGAAGAAGAACGTGCGAATCTGGTACGTCAGAATGATGATTTAAGAGAAGAGAATCTTAGATTGCAAGAACAGAGGTCAAGAAGCGCTACACGATCAAGGTCGAGATCAAGCAGGAGTTCATCAAGACAAAGTCAATCTAATCGAATAGATGCTAGGCGAAGACAACGCATGGAAACCATCGAAGAAAACCTGCAAGTAGATGAAAATTTATAAGACCGACAAGAGAGACGACGTGTAGCTCAAGATCTGGGAACTAATCGATACGAGCATCCGCGTGAACTTCTTCGTCGCACACATCATAATTTTGAAAGAGAAGAAAAGGACCCAAGGCAAGGACATATGATATTACATGGAAGAGAAATGTTGAGAGAAGAATGCGAGCGTGAAAGGGAAATTACACGTGCGAGAGATGAAGGAGATATACAAAGAAAAAGGGAAGAAATTGAAGAGAGAGCATTGCAAGAAGCATTGCGTCAAAACAATCATAATAATCGAGTAAGGCAGCGCGAACGTTATCGCATGGATAATACAGAACAAGGAAGGATTGAACCACAAGAAAGAGAAATGTTAAGACATCAACATGATGGTACAGACGAAGGAGAAAGGTATAATAGAGCACAGATTGATGTAAACACTGAAAGGCGTAGAAAAAGAAGAGAAGAAGCTGAAGAATATGAGATACAAGAGGCAGTACGTCAGAATAATCATGAGAATAGATTGAGGCAAGCAAATTAAAAAGACCTATGCGAGAGGATTTAGATCAAACTTTAAGTGAAGAAATTCTTAAAGAAATGGCGGAAATAAGAGAAATGATGATTGCGAAAAGAAATAGTGGAAGGAGGCAACTAGAAGAAGCAGTGGGGGAAGCTGGAAAAACTCCCTTTACAAGGCAAATTCAAATGACATTGATACCTCCCAAGTGCAATTTACCAGTGTTCACTAGCATATTTGATGGAAGCGCATGTGCCATACAACATGTGAAATCTTACACTCGATCATTATTACAGTGGGAAAAGAATGATGCAGTGATGTGTAAATATTTTGCTGCGAGCCTGGAAGGGGAAGCTCTGAAATGGTTTGAAGGGCTACCAATAAAAACCATTGGATCGTTTCATCATTTACAGAACGTCTTTTTAGGACAATATATCAGTAATAATATGTCAAGACCAGGAATTGAAATGGTATTTGGACTTCGCAGAAGAGTAAATGAGAGTTTGCGTCATCTAACAACACGCTGTAGAACCATGTGTAGTGAAATGGCAGGACGAGTGGATGAGCGATACCTTATTCTAGCATTTATTAATGTTATGTTGCCCACAGATTTATTATATACAAAAATCTTCAGAATAAAGGATACAATAACAATGTCAGAGTTGCGCGAATTCCAAGAGGAATATATAGCACTTGAAGAGAAGCAAAGAGATATGGAGTCCTATCTAGTGGCGGTACCTGATGCGAAGAGAGGAAATGAAAGTTTACTCCCAAGAATGGCAAATGCTATTGCAAGTACCTCGCAGGTGAATCAAGAAAAGGACACTATAGAAAGGGAACAAAAGCTAATAGCCATGGGTAGCGCAGATCAAGAAGAATTTGAAAACGAATATAGAGAAAAACAACTTCAAAATCGCGGAGGTAATAATAAGATTCAGAGAATGGACAATCCACCAGAAGTTTCTGGAGGTCAGCAACCATATTATAATAAGATACAAGGAACTGGAAGGATAGTATGGGAACAAATAATTTTTCCAAAGTCGAACACTACAGTTTAATAAAGTATGGGAAGCTTCCATCCTAATGGAAGAAATTCCTGAACCACATAATGTAGGAGATGATCCACCACCAGGGATAAGGAGTAAAGAATATTGTGTATATCATCGCTTTCATGGTCACACAACAATAACTGCAGAAATGTGAGGAAACTAATATTGCGAATGATTGAACAAGGGAAGCTGGATCATTTCTTAGAACAACAACCAAATAATTTACCACTACCACCACCACCGGGAGGAAATGAATATGGAACGGAGAAAGGAAAGAATACATATGTAATTGAAGTAGGTGCGAAGGAAAAAAACTTATATTGTAATTCAATTATACATTCATTCAAAAACATAGAAGACTTCCATGACAATATCTTGAGTAGGGTGTATGCGAGAGATGCTGAGTAAACATTTGGACGGTAGAGATTTTATTAGGGAACTTCATACGGATTAAGGCAGAGCATAAGAAAGACTTTTTTTAATCAATAAAGAATTTGGTGATGACGAGCTCCGTAACCGGACCACTGGTATGATCATCAAAAAATACGGTTTAGATATTAGAATACTATGGATCATCTCTTGTTTACTACGTTAACACGTTCAATCCTTCCAAAAAAATCAAAATCGAAATCCTCTCACATCATATTTAAAGAGCTTGGCACCATCAGTTTCCGAAGATGAGAAAAACCATATGTCTTAAGGATTTTTTCAGATATCATCGGTGATTTTTCTATATCATTTGCTTTTGTGCATGTATCCCTTGGGTAGATTAACTAATTGGCCACTCTTATGTTAACTCGTTGTTCATCTATTTTATTAAACATATTTGTAGACAAGTTTTAACCAAGACGCAATCTCAAATCGGCGCGTTTTGTTATTTGATTTTCAATCCACCAAACATGATAAGAATTCATGCACCCTTATATTAGTATGAGATATAATTTGAGAAGAGTTGAAAATTGTACTCCTTCATACTCATAAATTTGAGTGGCCAGCTTAATCATGTCAGGCTAGCATTACGTAATATTGTTATATCATCCAGTTGATGTCTTGAGCTATGTAGCTGGACTTTTATTGCATTTGAATTTGGACTAGGAATGGATGTTGTAATTTTTCAAACCCATTCACTCGAGTATCATTTTCAATTTTTTTCCAACAAACTTTTTTGACCAAAGATTTACACTTCAATTAACAGAATAATTTATACTCTTGTTGGTGCAACTTTATTTGTGACTTTCAAAAAAAAAAGTGATATATTTAGATCTCAAAAAAAAGGTGATATATTGAGATCACTTGGATGCTCTATCGATAGATTCGCAAGGACCAATTTTTTTTTCAAAGTAGAAACCTTTCGAGCGTTAACTGTCTCCACAGGCTTAATAAACCATGAACCTTAGTAATTGTTGTATCATGGTGGTTGAAAGCTATTAACCATACTAACAAACTGACGGGTTGGTATAAGCTTCAACCAAAATATTGACTTGGTGGTTACACATAGTTGATTGAAGTATTTACCCTTCACTGTACTTTGTAATTTCCAAACTCTTGTGGCTGAAAGCAATTTATAACAACGCCAAAAAATTGATGGTCGGTTTAGGTGTCTACTAACGGTTAGTTTTGGTGGGTAAGACGAGTAACAAAAAATATATCCCTTCAGGGGTACACTTTGTTACTCGATCATGGTGGTTGGAGGACAAGTATGAAGTTTTGGTTGTAAAGTTACTATTGCTAAAGAGTTTCACTTATTGTCGTTGCTGAAAAACTAGTCGTTAAAGGTTTCATCCAACCGGAGTTGTTTTTATTTACAAAAATTTATTGTTGAAGAGTTTGACCAATTTTGGTTGGTAAGAAAATAGTCATTAAAGCTAAGTTTTCTTGTAGTGCTTGCATACTGGTTTGGGTACTAAACTGATTCTAGAACATAGAACTGTTTTGGCTCGCATACCGATTTGATTATTTTAACCCGGTTCTCTTACAACAATTCTAAAATTGTTTGTATACGAATATACATACCTATCTGGATCACTAAACAAACAAATTTTCTCATGATGTACGTACGAATATGCATATCACACAAATAAGAAAGTCGATATATAGATACTCCACTACGTGTACGAATACATGTAATACGGATTCATACATATAATAGTTTTCTCAGTTTGTAAGACTGATAACACTGTCTTGTATTCCGAATATGGTAGTTCTATATTTCTCTAAATCAATTTGAAACATTCCTGAATAAATAACAATGACACTTATCACTGTTCCAGGTTACTTTCGAATGATAAACTTGAATCATGATTTGGTTCCGAACAATAAATGCTTCTCCATCGAATTTGATCAAGTATGAACAAATGTTCATTAAGCTTAGTCATTATATTTCGAGAAATTCGTAAACTAAATAATTAGTTCTTCATTCGAAATTATTGTCTATGCAAGCTAGTCTAATTAGTTATGCACCAATCGTCTCAAAGATAGAATGGTGAATATAACTTGAGAATTAAGTGGTTCAGTCTTCACGTACCTTTTGTCGATGAAGTTCTCCAAAAGCTTCGGTTGATCTTCGCCTTGGTAGAACGCAAATGATGATTGGCTCATTTCTCAACTCCACTATCCTAGACCGAGGCTTAATTAATTGTAGATTAGAAATAAATTAATATATAGTTTTGACAACAAGCTTGATATATCAACACTTGTGAGTTCGATCGAGCAATGCTCTAGCAGTGATCATGCTCCCATTATTGTCAATACTCATTACAGAACTACTAAAAAAAGGATAAAGTATTCGAACAAGTTCGAGTATTTTTGGGTTGATCATCCTGCTTTCAAGAATGTGGTGCAAAATTCTTGGAATTCTAATCATCAAATATTATGGGTAAAATAAGCACTTTAGGGGAGGATTTGAATAAATGGATCAAGGGAGCTTGTTTGGTGACATTTTTAGAGCCATAGAAGATACTAAAGAGAAACTTCTTCGGGGTCCAAATGGAGCATATTAGAGATACCATGGATGAAGAAAATGAGTTATGTAAGTAAATTGATAAGTTAAATCTCATGCAACAAAGATATTATGAACAAAGAAGTAAAGTTAATTGGATCCCCAATGTTGATAAGAATACCCATTGTTCCATCTCTTCGTACTTCAAAGGAGAAAGAAGAATCACATTTCATCTCTCAAATTGCCAAATGGAGAATCGTAACTGATACAAATAAAATTATAACTTATCTAGTCAATGATATTTCTGAGTTATTCCAAAGAGATCCGTATGAAGACAAGTATGCTATCATGTTTAAAGCTCCTACTCAGATTTATAGAGAAATTTGAAAATGCGGGGGTCTAACAACCACACCCAATATTTCGTTTAGGCAATCTATATGGACTAACTCAAATATAATTCCAAGAGAATCAACTAGACAGTCAGACTCAATCAAGGAAAATATATCCAAGAGTTAAATATTTGTTTCTCAATGTAATCAGCAAATCAAACAGATAGGAATCCGCGAGCCTGATTATTATGAGAAACAACTTGAGCGGTACCAAAGACCAATATTCAAGTATCAATCAATTTCAATCTACAACCAAATGTTGGATTTACCATAAGAATATAACTTCCAAGAAAGGTCGTAAGGAAGTTAAAAAGAATATTTTTAATGAACACATGCGAGGAATATTGAAAACGGACACTTCCAAGATGAATCAGGCACAACTGCGTTGCTGGTAAGATGATTTTTATGCGGTTCAAGCAAAAAAGGTCCATCAACAGCCATCAGTTCACGGTGATTCTTATGGGCAATAAGACGAGGATATCAAAGATATCAATAGTGTCATTACAATGGCTTAGTTTAAATTATCGACTTAGTTAAATTTAATCCTTAGTTACAACTTCAAATCTAAGTACACGAATCAAATTACTAAAATCAAAGTACACGAATCAGATTACCAAAATCAAAGTACACGAATTAATTATTGAAATAAATCAGAATCATCCCACAAGTGTGATGTGAAATCCTCCCTTAGTGTAAACCTCTGTTTTGAATTCTCTCTTCTACCATTCTATACTCTCTTGTAGGCATCCCTGGCGTGTTGTACTTATTTCCTTAATTAAATCTTTATCTGGATATTGAACCCAATTTGTATCTGTCTAGTTTCCTCGTTTACCATATTGTGCAAAATGATGTAGGTGAGCATAATTCTATTACTCCCTCCGTTCCATTTTACTTGATGTTGTAGAGTTTTTCACGCAGATTAAGGAACATCAGAGAGAGTTAAAAATTTTCCAATTCTATCCATATTAATACTTTTGTAAAAAATTTAATGACCTAGTTTTTAGTTTCTAGATTATAGGAAAAGTTAGCAATCCCGTTGTAATTTATTTGGGATGTATCAGAATTTTAAAGATTAGAGTAGATATCCTCCATGGAAAATATATAAAAATTGGAGTAATTGTTTTTGTGTTGATTACGATGAGAATTTATGCTCTGGTGTGATTCCAAAGCAAGGTTAAATTAGAGAGTATTTAAGAAAAATACTAAAACTCTCATCTATTTTGGAACAAAAAATAAACCCTAAAACATCAAGCAAAGTGGAACGGAGGGAGTAATTTCTATTGGTTTAAAAGAACAATATGGTCCAAAAATTATATGGAACTTTCTTTTCAAAATTCTAAATGCTCGTTCCACAACCTTCCTACGCGCCATATGTTTTATTCTAAACAACCTATTAGCACGGACAAATTCCTCGTTTATAGTAAGCTTGAACTAAAGTTGACCACACTAGATAAATTTCGTCCGCCAGAAAATACCCCATTTATAGTTTGAAAAAGCGGAGGTCTAACAACCACACCGAATATTTCGTTCGACAATCTGTATGGACCAAACTCCAATATAATTCCAAGAGAATCAACTAGACAGTCGGACTTAACCAAGGAAAGATATCCAAGAGATGTATCTCTATTTCTCTCAATACAATATGCAATCAAACAGATAGGAATCTGTGAGACTGATTGATATGAGAAATAACTTTGATAGTACCAAAAACCAATATCCAAGTGTCAATCAATTCCTATCCAACAAACAAGGTCGGATTTACTAATCGATTGAACTACATACAACCTGTGATATTTCAATTATATGGAAAATATAATTCGGAAAAGAAATAACATAGACACCAGAAGTTTTGTTAATGAGGAAACCGCAAATGCAGAAAAACCTCGGGACCTAGTCCATATTTGAACACCGCACTGTATTAATCCATTACAGACTCTAGCCTACTACAAGTTAACTTCGGACTGGAATGTAGTTGATACCTAACCAATCTCACACTAGTTAAGGTACAATCGCGTTCCTTACGTCTCCAGAACCACGTCGGTTTCTACGCACTTGATTCCCTTAGCTGATCCACCCATAACTAAGAGTTGCTACGACCCAAAGTCAAAGACTTGATAAACAAATCTGTCTCCCACGAAAAAGTCTATTTGAATAGATAAATCTGTACCCCAAAGAAATACCTACGAAGCTTTTTGTTCCGTCTTTTGATAAATCAAGGTGAATAGGAACCAACTGATATACCATACTTATATTCCCGAAGAACAGCCTATAAATATCAATAACCTCACAATAACTTAACTATATGGTAGTATAACAAGTTATTGTTGAATCACAAACGATGAGACGAAGATGTTTGTGATTACTTTTTATATCTTACCTATCAGAGATAAATCTCGAGCAAATCTTAGAGAAGATGGTACTCAATACGATAAAACAAAGTAAGATTAGAAAACGCAACTACAGAGAAAATAGTTGGGTCCGTCGGAATCCCTATGAAGTTTTCAAGTTGTTAACCTATAATGGTTTTAGGAAAAACCTAGTTTAAAGGAGAATCGACTCTAGTCGCATGAATCGCAACTAGTAGCATAAAGGAGGTGTGAGGATTAGGTTTCCCAGTTGCTAGAGTTCTCCCTTATATAGTCTTCAAATCAGGGTTTGATAACTTTGGCACAAAGCAATCAATCACCGTTAGATGAAACCTAATTTAAGATACAAGCTAATATCTTTCCATAGTTAGATGAAACTTAGCTTGTTACACATAAATGAAATATATCTTCATTTAGATATATGTAACCATACCTAAACGTGTATATTGAGTTGGCTCAATAACAATTAACCGAAGTTAGCTATATGAACACTTTTGTATTAACCATGTTTAACTTAACACTTCTAGATCAAATGACTCAAATGAATCTAGTTGTGTTACTCATAGAGTTGTTCAATTGTTTATATTCTTATAGAAGTATACAAGACACAATTGAAGCAAAATCGGATTGATTCGAAAGAATCAGTTCATGAACAATATAGCAACGGTTTGCAAAGATTGCACTCTTTAATATATAAATATATTTGTTCATGAGTATGAAATCATACATAACCGATTTAGAACTTGAACCACTTAACTTTGCAAACGGGTACACAAACTAAAGTTCCGGACATTGGTCACAAGCCGACATTTTGCAAACGGGTACGCAAACTTTAGCTCCGGACGAACTCAGATGAAACCGTTTGCGAATGTGTACACAAACTTGGTTCCCGGACTTCAACAGTTAAATCATTTTGGGAAGGGGCATGCAAACTTAAGTACCCTGACTTAACAGTTGAATAAGTTTGCGAAGGGGTATACAAACTTAACTTCCAGTCCTGAATTCCAACACAACAGTTCGCGCACTTAGTACACAAACCTTAATGTGTCCAGACATGGGTTTAAGCTCTTAACTCTTATTTCAATCATTGAAACATTCTAAGTAGACGATAATAGCTATCTCAGACAAATTATTAGCTTATAATCAATTTTCAATTGATCAAATGATCAATAAGAAACATTCCGAGTCTACATCAAATGACTGTCTCACACAAATCATGTAAGATGTTACCAGGTGATTTTCACATGATCATCTTTTGACTTTCATCAAGAATAATGATGAACGTAGTTAAAGCAAAAAGCATTCCAACACATATTTCGAGAAAGATATAAGCGAGTTAAACTCAGCTCAAAATATCAAATGTGTATAATGTAAAATCTATATAGTTATACGACTTCATCTCAATAGGAGATAGAAAGGATAGACTTCTGAGTGATAGATGAGTTCAAGTCTCCACATACCTTTTGTTGATGAAGTTCCACAAGCTCCCCTTAGTAGTTCTTCGTCTTCAATCGATGAACGTCGTGAAATCTAAAGATCAACTACACATTCTATCCTAATCCGAGACATAACTATAAGTAGACTATAAATCAAGACTTATAGTTTTGACAACTAAACTTGACAAACAAGCTTGAGATAACAACTCTTGCGAGTTCGACCGAGCAGTGCTCTCACAAAAGTAACTCTAGCATTTATTTGGTTTCTTTGCAGAGGAAATTTGGGCTACTATAAAGAACATGAAAAGTCTCAAATCCCATGGTCTTGATGGCATGCCAGCTCTAATTTATAAAATATGCTAGGATTTTTTTGGTGAGGATGTAATCAAGACAATCCAAGAATTCTTCAGCACTGGTGATCTTCCCACTGGTCCAAACCACACCAACATTATTCTCATTCCGAAGGTAAAAAAACCCGTCAACCCCTTCGGAATTCAGACCTATAGCTTTAACCAATAATTTATACAAAGTTATCACAATTTTTTTAGCCAAAAGATTAAAAGGCCATTTAGATAAACTTATTGATAAAGCCCAGTCTGCATTCATCAAAGGGAGAGTTATTATAGACAACGTTCTGGCTGCCAAAGAGATTCTCCATTCCATGGCTAACTCTAAGTCAATCATAAGAGTTTTTGCTTTGAAAATAAATATTAGTAAAGCTTATGACAAAGTGAGCAGGAGATTTTTGATTCATTGTCTCAAGACTTTTGGTATGGTAAGAAAAACTCATGATATCATTATGAAATGCATTACTATGACTTCTTTCTCTTTAGTTGTCAATGGTCAAGCTGAAGGTTCGCCAAGGATGCTTGTTTATCCCCCTATTTATTCATGTTATGGTCGCAAAGGCTGTCGTGGCTTATGAGAACTATGGAAAATAATGGGTCGTACAATGGTTATAAGCTCTGCAATCATGCTCCAATAGTCTCTCTCTTAATGTTTGCTGATGATCTTGTTCTTCTTGGAACTATGGAGAATAAAACTGTTCATACTCTAATGGATATTTCTCACCATTTACGCTACTTGGTCAGGACAAATTATTAATATGCAAAAGTCATATGTATTTTTTAGTAAAGGTGTATGGACTAACAGAAAAATTGAAGTTGCTACTCTATTGGGGGTGAAACAAATGCAGATGAATGATAAGTATCTTGGCTATCAGATGTTAAATCCAGCTTATGTTAATGCTTCTTACGCCTTCTTGGTCGAAAATTTTAATGGGAAATTGGCAGGATGGAAGAAGATCTGTATTTCGCATGCTTGTAAAACTTACTTATCAAGGATGTGCTTGGATTGATTTCTCCCTATTATATGGAAACCTCCATTATTCCAAAGAAGACTCAGCAGATTTTAACAAAAACCATGAGAAATTTCTGGTGGGGTCACGACAGGACTGAAAATAAGATGCATTTTATTTAGTGGAAGCAATTTGAACAAACAAAAGATTAGGGAGGGCTGGGTATTAGATTCTTACAATATCTGAATCCTGCGCAATAAGAATAAATTGGATGATGTCAAGTTGCATCATCTGTTTAATCGGACCATGTCGAGTCCTAAAGGCTCTAGGACTCGGTTCTTGAAGTTATGCAATTCTGGGACAGTTTATCCTCCACTCTTAAAGGCACATAAATCTGGAAAAGGCTTTCATGTTGTTGCTTATTTTTGGTCAATTTGGGAAGAAAGAAGCTCTAAAGTCTAAACTTTCGTGTCCAAGCTGAAAAGATCCGATGAGATCGTCACGGAAGTAAAACTTCAAGCTCTATATTCATTGGCTATATCTTTTTATGATACATGCTGATGATGTTACTATAAAGTTGATGGAACTATTTTTGATACTCAATAAGTTTTTTATGGTAGTCCAAGTTTTCTTTTTTTAATAGTGCCATACTTGGTAAACTTAATATTTGTCTGGGAACATTAAAACAAACCATTGAAATGAAAGACATGAAAGTAAAGAAGTTTTTCATATTATAAATATTGCATCAGGTAATTTAATACATAAGAATATGTTATTATAAAAGCAATACTATGAATTTATCAGATCCCAAATATTCATACAATGATATTAACTCAATCTAATAAACCTGGAGTAAAAGGTACTCCACTAGAAGGTAACCACTCTGATCCCAAGATGAATTGACTGACAGTAAACTTCTGGGCTTCTTCTTTAGTGGTAATCCTGTGGTAACCCGTCCAGTTCACGCGGGGGACGACTAATCCACCAGGACCAGAATTATTGAACTCAGCATAAAATATAGTATCAGGAACAATATCATTTATCTTACCACTCCATGGTATCCACCCCTGGGGACTAACATGATCTTCAATGAAACAACCCATGTAAACCACTTGGGAGTAATTAGCCCATGGACGTCCTAAGTAGGTCTGAAAGATATTCTTAAACGGCTTAAGCTCTGGCTCAGGTAGAATCTGAGAATTGTGGATGACCATTCCTGTTTCCAAAGAAATAAATTTAAATTAGTTTCTAATACGCCAAATTGGATTCTAAATAAGTAATTAGCTTGATGGTCTCACTGTTTTATGGCATATTCAATAAAGACAAAATAAAGGCACTAGTAGTAAATCCAATAACTCATTATCGGTCATATTTTATAATGACAATAATGCTCTTGTCATTCAAAATTTTATATTTTCACAAAAAAAATTTAAATACCTTTTTTTTTTCCATACCCAATAAAGACAAAATAAAGGCCTTTGGGTAGTAAATTCAATGACCCCTTATTAGTCCGATTTAATAATTGCAATAATGCTCTTATCATTCATAATTTTATACTTTTCACAAAAAAATTTAAATACTTTTTTTTTTGGAAAACAAAAATCTATTTTTTCTAAAGTTCTTTGTTATTTACAAAACCGTGATAGTTTAAAAGATAATTGAAAAAATTTAAAGAAAACTTAAAACTGAAAAGAAACTAAAGTAAAATAAAAATGAAAAAGAAAAGAAAAGATAATTTAAAAAAATTAAATGTTTTTAAAAAAGTTAAAACTAAAAATTTAGAAAATATTTTTTTTTAGAAGAGCAAATAAATTATTAATTACTCAAGGCCATTTGAGTAATTTGACTAGCCTTAGACACCCATATCAACCCACCTAATTAGGATAATCATTTTGTACGCATCAAAGTTTTTGAGTTAAAAACAAGTCTTCTTAGATAATGATAAATTACCTGTGCTATCAATTGAATTTTTCCTGTTCTGTGCAGTAACAGCGTTCCACTGGCCAGGCAACGGCTTGCGAGCGTAGATTCTAGAGTTTTGGATCACAACCGTTGAGTCGCCGAAAATGAAATCGATGGTCCCAAATATATCACATTCTCGAAAAAATTGACGATTTCTATAGACGTACAACGTATCTTGATAACCCCAGAAACTGCAACGATAGAAAATGGCTCGATCTGAACTAACTCTCACTGCTACAGCCTGTTCCTTGAGCGGGCCTGCCCAATTCTCGAAGGTAATATTCATTGCCATGAAGCCATCACCGGTGGCAGCTGCAAGATAACCAAAACACAAATTAGAATTTCCTCCGAATTCAAAAATTACTTCATGAAAAGTATTTTTATAAAATATTACCATTTAGACTGTAGCACCAAAGTTCAATGGTGTTTATAAGAAGAGGGAAATGTCCTTAACAAAATCCATATTTACTAACCAAAAACCGACTGAATAAAACCTATTCCCTCCCTCCCTCCGTCCCACTATTAAGTGACCTACCTTATAACTAAATTTAGTTATAAGGTAATAAAACCTATATGTATTTTTTTGATCAAGTAAAAATAATTGTATATATTGAATTGTTGCTTACAATAAGTCATTTGCTGCGACCCTTACAAAGAAAACCTCATACAATTTTCTGAATGCCCATCAATATATTGACAGGGCCCAATAAGAAAACCCTCAAACCCTCATACAATTTTCCGAACACTCATCAATAAATTGACAGGCCCAATAAGAAAACCCTCAATGAAACTCTCATACAATTTTCTGAACATCCATCACAGGCCCAATAAGAAAACCTACAAAGAAAAAAAGAACCATTTTTTTTTGGGACCATGACTTTTTTGAGGGGACCATGATTTGATTAGGCCACCTTCCCTATGATTATAAGGGGTGACCTAAAAGGTAGAGATGACTAAGTTAACCTTTTATTAATTAAATAAATATATTTAATTAATTAATTTTTAATTTTTAATTTTTTTTATATGTGGTTCGGTTATGGGGAAAATAATGACGAACTTAATGTTCGGCTAAGAGAAAATATATAAAAGTTTTTTTAGATAAGAGTTCGGTTAAGTAAAAAATTTCTAAATTTTTGCGAACGGATCGAACTTTCAGTTCGGTTTGCAAAGATTTTTATGAATATAACCGAACCATGTTCAGTATATTTTCAGATAAGAGTTCGGTTAAGAACACGTCGGTTAGGTACGAAATTTCTAAAACTTTTGCGAACGCATAGTTCGGTTTGCAAGGAAATTTTTCGTTCTAACCGACGTGTTCTTGGTGTTCTATGTTTCAGGAAGTTCGGTTAGAAAACTAGAGTTTTTTTAAACTATTCCTAACCGAACAATACTCTGTAACTAACATTTCAAACCTAAATTGATGATTTCTAATCGATTTTTTCAATCAAAAACAAATTAAAAGCAATGGGTTTGCGGGAAATACCTACGAATTTACATATCGCTAAAGGGTTTGCGAGAAAAATACTTGCGAATTTGTACTTGTTGAACCAAACCTAACCAAAAAAAAAAGAAAAAAAATTTAAAATTTTGAAAAAAAATTGAATTTTTTTTTTAAAATATAATTTTTTTTTTAAAAAAGTATTTTTTCAAAAAAGTTTATTTAAAAAAAAAAAATTAAAATAATATACGGACATTTTGGTCATTAACTAAAATATATGGATAAGGGTGGCTTCACTTTACTCCTAAAATTGAAACCATGGTCCCAAAAAATGGTTCGGAAAAAAAACCCTAAAAACAGGGAAAACCCAAGACAAGCTATAAAACCTATAATAATCACCCAACACACATGTCTGTTCCATAGTTAATCTCAAACAAGGGATGAGATTAAAAAAAACTACAATGAGTACTGTTTCAAATCCCATTAACTTAAGCCGCGACCACCACATCTAAAAATCAATCAAATCCCATTAACCAAATGATCTGTTGCGTCATTTGACAAGATTAAGGAACATATCAACTTCCACTGCATGATGAACATGATAATTCTAATTTGTTCCTCTGTTTTTAATGAAGTTGGGGATTCATGCAACTTAAATTTTTTCTGGCTCCTGATTCTTTTTATTATTTCCAACCCCTTCAATAAACCCCTCGTAGGAACCATCTAAATCATCCATTTTTCCTCTTCAATAAATAACCCCATTTGAAGTCAAGTGTATGGTCACGGGCATGTGGTCAAGTCAAGTGTATACAGGATTGTGACATCTGTCCGAGTCTATGTTTTTGACTCAAGTTACTCCCGAGTCTACGTGTTTGAATAACACGTGCAGCTCACATGCAAACATCCAAATGTGCAAGCTGGTCGTGCAGGAAAGGTACACAAAAAGTCAATGATGCGTCATGGATGCTAAAAGGGGAACCATTTTTTATTTGGGGTGTACAACAAATTCAGTATAAGACAAACTATCCTTAACATATGGAATTGTACGCCCCCAAGCAAAACATCCCTCCTATTAGCAATTTTTGTGACGTTTGAGTTGAAACGAAAGGCTTAGAATCTTACCAAACGAAGCTGTGTGGTATGTCGATATATGATCGCCTTTTACGCTCTTGCCGCCGGTAATGATAGTCTTATTCATCCCGTCTCCGATCATTACCACATTTGTCTTCTGGGATCCTACCTCTAGGTCCTTCTCTTCGTACCTGCCTGTTTTTTTTATCAGTAAATTTTTTGATTAGTTATATAAATAAATTGAATACTAAGTGATTGTACAGTAAACTCAGATCAGCCTAAATGCAGACTCATATAGAAACAAAAGAACTAGACCATGTAAATAAAATCCCAAATACAAGAAAAAGACCCTATCCACCACTAAAAATTGGGATAAATCCAATTGTGGATGAAGCCTAATCGTCCCTGTACCTGCTTTTATATATATCACCGTGCGCATTGAACTACGATCAGGAACAGCGTTAATCGCTTCCGTGATTGTTCTGAATGTTCTGAACCGTCTCCGGAGACAACGATATCTGGCTCCATTGATGCCAGTGACAAGTTTAAAAACCTCCGCTCTTGAGTAGTCGATCTGTTAAAAGATACGGCATTTACTTTCATATATTTGCTATATCTTGTTTCTCTTTCTTTCATATATTTGCTATATCTTGTTTCTCTTTGTGTCATATTCTGTATTCATTAGAATATATCTTGTAATATCTTATTTCCTTGTGCAGAGTCTTTAGTCCTGTATAAGTTGTTGATGTAATCCTTTGTGTAAGGTATCCAGATTAGTGAAGAAAATCGTTTCTCCATAACACTGTTGTCATGACAAACTTTGTCATGGCATCGAGCGTACGAGAATCTAAAACCACTTCATTTGCAACAAATTCGTTTGTGAAAATCATTCTTTTCTTCCGAGTTATTATCTAGTTATTGTGAAACCTAAGACATCATAAATCCGGTTATCTCCGTCATACCCATTTGCATCGTTTACCATGTCTCGAGAAGATTCTTCACCGATTACGGTCAAGTTTGATGGAACCAACTACAATCCTTTGGTCATATCTTATGAGAAGTTTTCTTAAGGAAAAGGGATGTGGAAATATGTTGATGGCACCGAAAGAAAACCAAGCGATTACCTGCGTTGTCATCAAAGATAAGGAACCTAAAGATTCTTCATCACGGGATCCAGATGAGAAATGGGAAGTTGACAACCACAAGGTTATTACATGGATAGGGAACACGTTATCACGTCCATAAGTATGCAGCTCATCAGTTTTGAAGTAGCCAAGGATGCATGGGATTTCATCGCAAAAAGGTACACTCAAATTAATTTTGCCCAACTTTATAAACTTGAGCAGGATATTCGTTCTTTGAAGCAACAAGGTGATCAGTCCATTTCTGATTTTCATTCCGAGATGTCAATCATATGGAATCAACTGGAGCTTATGGAACCTAAGTGGACTGTCGATACAGAAATCTGGCAGAAATATAGAGAAGAGTCTAGACTAGTTCAATTGTTGATGGCATTGAGAGAGGAGTTTGAAACTGTTAGAGCTTCAATCCTTCACCGATCTCCTCTCCCAACTGTAGAAACTGCTCTCTCTGAGCTTATCACTGAAGAAACTCGTAAAAGAGTTAAACTAGATGTTCAAACAAATCCCTTGCAAGTACCAACACGACCAAGTTACAACTCACAGGTCCAACAATCAAAGGGGTTCACGTGATCTTTCTCAAATCCGGTGTCACAATTGTAAGAATTTTGGCCATATGCAAAGAAAGCGTACGTTATCCTCGCCCTCAGGTACTTCTCAAAGCTTGACATCTCAAACTGCACCTCCTGGCACACCTCAATGCAACTATTGCAAGGCATTTGGACATTTGGTTGGGAATTGCACTTCACCCTCATCCAGAAACATGAGAGAAAGAAGGAGATACAACAAACCTTTATTCCAAGCACATCTTTCTGCAGCTCCGCCTAATATCTCATATGGTTTAGAGAAACCACAAGATGCAGTTGCACATTCCACAACACCCAATTTGGCTGAAATTCAAGAAATGCTTAAACAAGCTTTGTCCATTGGTAATAATTCTATAGTAGCATCTGCCTTTTCAATCCCAACAGGTATATACTCGACTGAATGGTTCCTTGACTCTGGGGCATCAAATCACATGACCTTCAACTCAACTTTGTTTGAGAGAAAGTATCCTATTGTTACACCTAAGATTCATACTGCGGATGGTACAGAAATAACAGCTAGTCATATTGGCCATATTAAAATCTCTAACAATATACATATACAAGATGTGCTTCTTGTGCCTCAAATAAGAATGAATCTCATATCTATTGGACAGTTGTGTAATCAAGGTTTTAACATCTATTTCACTTCTTCTGGTTGTTATATACAGGATCCCAGGACAAAGAAGCTTGTTGGGATAGGCCGTAGACTTGGTCGGCTATATCGTCTAGAGTCTCTAGTTATTCCTCAGCAATCCAAGAACAAACTTGTTGCTGCCTCTGCATCTACATTACCTTCCACAGTATCACCATTTATATCTTGGCATTCCAAATTAGGTCATGTCTCTTTCTCCCGTCTTACCTACATGATTAATAAAGGGTTATTAGGAAATATATCTATAGAAAAGGAACCTCATTGCATTGCCTGTAAAATGGGCAAACAGCCTGCTCTTCCTTTTAATAAAAGTATTACTTCTTCTAATGCACCTTTTGATCTTATACATTCAAGATGTTTGGGGTAAGGCTACTTTTGCAACAAAAGGGGAGCTTTGTACTATGTTATATTCATTGATGACCACACTCGTTATACTTGGATCTATCTTTTCAAAGACTAGATCAGATTTTTAAAAATCTACACAGAGACTTTTCTAAAATGATCAAAACGCAATTTGGAAAAACAATCAAAACCTTTCGTGCGAGATCAAGGTGGAGAGTACATATCCAACCCTTTCAAAGAATTCTTAAAATCGAAGGAACTCTTCTTCAACTATATATCTTGTACGAAACTCCACAACAAAATGGTGTTCTTTGCAGAACGAAAACATCGTCATATTATTGAGACTGACTAGAACACAACTACTTTCCTACTCTGTCCCTTCAAATTTTTGGGGTGAATCTGTTCTCACCTTTGTCCTATACCATTAATCGTATTCCTCTGTGGTTGTAGGAGGTATATCTCCGTATGAGTGTTTGTATAATAAGAAACCAACTTATTCTGAACTCCATGTTTTTGGTTCAACTTGTTTTGTTCTTCTTTCAGAACGTGAACAAAACAAACTAGGAAAAAGAATACCATTTGTGTCTTTTTAGGTTATGGTATAGAACAAAGGGATATAGATGTTATGATCCTGAAACTAGAAGGTTACGCATTTCTAGACATGTAACGTTTTGGGATAAAATTCCTTTTTGGTCTCTTCCTTGTAGCAAAGAATCCTCCCTAGAAAACTTCACTTATCTTGATCCTTTTGAAGATAATTCATTTGAAAATTCCTTGTCTCAGGAAAATCATATAGTCCGTATTCCTCTCGAACTGCGAAATTACCGAAATTGAAGTTCAGTGATCACTCTATGGACCATCCCGATGTTGCATCTTCAACTCGAGGATCTTGTACTGAAGCTGTTTCACCGCCTCCTCGTGTCGACGACCACCGGCCTAAGTATTACGATTATCATTGTTCATTGTCAACTATCTTGTCATTACATGAACCTAAGAGTTCTGAGGAAGCCTCTATCATTCCGGATTGGCAAGACTCAATGAAAGAAGAGTTGACTGCACATGGACTAGCAGGTGTACATGGGAAATGGTGGATTTACCTCTTGGAAAACCTGTTTTGGGAAGTCACTTTGGGTTTATAAAATCAAGACTAAATTAGATGGTACTGAACGTTTGTAAATCTCGTGTTGTGGCTCAAGGAAATACACAACAATATGGCATTGATTATGAAGAGACTTTTGCTCTGTTGCACGTATGACAACGGTCGTACACTTCTTCCGTGGCTGCTGTATGCGTCATTGGGATCTTCATCGGATGGATGTTAAAAACGCATTCCTACGGAGAACTACAAGAAGAAGTGTATATCGTCCACCACCAGGTCTATCTCATTCTCCAAATCAGGTATGCAAGCTTCGTAAAGATATTTATGGTCTCAAACAAGCCCCTCGTGCATGGTTCGAAAAATTTTCCACTACTATTCTTAAAATTGGGTACAGTCAAAGTCCGTATGACTCAGCAATGTTCATCAGAAAATCTACAAAAGGGTTAGTACTTCTTCTTCTATATGTTGATGATGTGATTATCACAGGCAGTGACACAGAAGGTATACAATCATTGAAATCTCATCTAAATTTATGCTTTCAAATGAAAGATCTCGGTCTTTTGAGATACTTTCTTGGAATAGAAGTTGTGAGATCTTCGAAGGTTGTTTTATATCACAAGTTAAGTATGCCACTTTGAGATTCTCAATAGAGTCGGTCTCACATCGATAGCAAGGTCTCTAAACACCCTTAGAACTGAATGTTAAGCTCAATTCTATCGATGGAAAAGCTTTGCTCGATCCAACTCTATATAGACAATTAGTGGGTAGTCTAAATTATTTGACTATCACAAGGCCTAGGACATTAGTTATGCGGTTCATGTAGTGAGTCGATTCATGTCATCTCCTCGTACCACACATTTTGTTGCCGAGTTCTCAATTCTCCGATACATCAAGGGTACTCAGTATCAAGGATTACAATTCTCTTCTCAATCGAACTTCATCTTCATGCTTATGCGGACTCGATGGGCGAGGTGATGTGACATAAGATCCACTTCTTTATTGTGTGTTCTTAGGCAACTCTTTAATCTCTTGGCGAAGTAAGAAACAATCAGTTGTTTCTCGATCCGATCTTGAGCGAGAATATAGAGCTATGGCACACGCTACTCAGAAATAATTTAGCTACGATGGTTACTTAGTGACATGGGCACTCATCTGACACACTCTACTCCTTTGTATTGTGACAACAAAGCTGCTATCCATATTGCTCACAACGATGTCTTTCATGAACGTACAAAACATATTGAAATAGATTGTCACTTTGTACGTCATCATGTCAAGAAGAAAACTATCACACTGCCTAGTATGTAAAAGTCGGAACTTCAGCTTAGGATCTCTTCACCAAGTCCTTGTCTTCTCCTAGACTCAAGTTTTAACAACCTCAAGATGTGTTCTTACCATCTTGAGGTTGAGGGGGTGTTAAAGATACGGCATTTACTTTCATATATTTGCTATATCTTGTCATATATTTGCTATATCTTGTTTCTCTTTGTGTCATATTCTGTATTCATTAGAATATATCTTGTAATATCTTATTTCCTTGTGCAGAGTCTTTAGTCCTGTATAAGTTGTTGATGTAATCCTTTGTGTAAGGTATCCAGATTAGTGAAGAAAATCCTTTCTCCGTAACACTGTTGTCATGACAAACTTTGTCAGATCCCTCACCATTTCTTGAGAGTATCCGGTGAAGACCTTGGCGTGGTGAGGGTGATGGTGGTGAGAGAGTTGCGGGCCTTGCAGCGGTGGTGATAAGAAGAGAGAGAAAAATAGTGAGGATAATCGATGAACTGGGTTTACACATGGCCAGCAGAATAGAGATACAGATAGAGTGTGAACAGACAGATGATGAAATGCTCATTGTAGAATAGAGAGAGATTGTTGAAACTTGAAATTGATAATCTAGCCGATCACCGCAGAACTTGAAAATCTAGCTGATCTTTTTGGAGGAACTACTAATCTTGTGATGTTTTGCTAATGGATTAGTTGAGGGTTTTGAAATTTGTTTTGATTTTTATGTTGTTAGAGAAGGAAATGTCTGTAGAGAAGGAAATGTCACAATGTAGAGATAGAGATGATGAGACATAGAGAGAGTGATGATACATACATAAATTTTGATTAATTTGCTAAATGGCTAGAGACTTGGAATTTGATAATGGTAGGAGGTGAAGTTAGAATCTTGATCCATTTTTATCAGCAACAACAATCTCAATTTCAGTCCATCTCACCTGCTGAAATGTATGATGATGATGGATTATGCAAGGATGAAAACAATGAAGAACTGCAGGTGTGTTTTAATTCAGGGAAGGTGTTAGGAAATAATAATTCAAACCCATTTAAGGCCCCATTTAATTAGGTATATAAGAATTTTCAGAATATGATAATAATCCAAACCCACTCACATTAGTATATATGCCTATTTCAGTCCCTTCTCATTTTACATCTTGGAAACCCTTGTTTTCAACTGCTTTTTCTTCAATGTGAAGGTTTTTCTGTTTTGAATTATTACGACGTTAACAAAGTCTAATAGTTCAAATGGTCTAGCTGTTTACATCAAAATTTCTATCTCCTTTTGGAGTTTTTTAGTTGCCCAAAAAAAATCCTTGGATGAGGGTTATATGACTAACAGTGTAGAGCAGTAGTGATTTCCGTTCATAGTTATGGAGCAGGTTTAATGTTCTGAATCTACTGTTTTTTTAACTAAGAAGGCCATTCAGACGAGAAATTAACCATTTAATTTGGTTCAATAATAGCCCTCCACATTGAGCAATAGTTGTTAGAAAACCATATCAAGGTATTAAGTTAGAAAACCCCAAAATGGATATAGTTGATGGTGCGATACATCAAGATGCATGTTCATTGGTTGTTGTTCGAAAAGGATATCTATTTTTGCCTATTATGCTCGCAGTCTGTCAGTCTGTGTGTGGAGTATAAGTAAGGTACACATGCTTATGTAGTTTAAGAGGAAATGTAATGATTTAGAACAGAAACCCTAAAATGGATTACTATCTCCTATCTCAGGGGCCCACATTTCGTCATCTGCAGAAACTCATTTCCTAAGAGCGATGGCTATCCCTTTCAAAACGAACGAGACGCTAAGTGATCGAGTGAAAATCTCACCATGGGATAGAGGAGACAGACACACTATACCGCACAAAATATGCCGTTTGTGAAAAGATATTTTCATAAGACATGCTCCTGTGTAACGCACGTATATTCTTAAAATGAGCTTAGTTTTATGGTAACAAGCCCCATCACCTACGTTTTCTGTCGAACAATTTTATGACCCGAATTTTCTCTCAAATGGCTGGAAGTACGCCGTATTAATACCCATTTTTACCAAACGGGTTACAGTTTTCCGTTTCCCTCATAATTATTTTAAACGGAGAATTGTCAGCCGCATAGGGAGGGTTTTCAGTCACTGGTTCGCATGAAAGAGAATGTGACAAAGTTTGGGGTGAAAGGGGGTTTTCCCCTAACAATACTAGAACCTAATTTGATCAAATTTGATAAACTCCGACTTGCGTGATTCTTCTTTTGTCGTCTATCCAAAATCTCATGTATAGCTTACTCCAACATTTCAAACTACTTGGACACGCCGTGAATGTCCAATGTTCCTAGGGGATGAAAGCTTGATTATTTGGTCAAGAGCATTTGTAGTTATAAGGGTCATGATATTTTGCGTTGGTTCAATTTTTGGATGAACAATAAAAGTTTTAAAGCTGACCATGATAAAATCACTTTCATTATTTGGTCAATCTGGAAATCCAGGAACCGCTTTAACTTTGATAAAACTTTGCCAGAGCCACATAAGTTGATTGATACATTAATGCCACTCACAAGTATTTATCTATCACTAGACCTGCCCCTGCTCAGGGATGCTCTCATCTGACAGAAATGCTTGTGAAGTTATTACTAATGTTGATAACAACATAGATTTTGACTGGTTTATATACTTTGATGCTTCCTTTATGGAATCTGACTTCACTATGGGATATATGCAATCTCTATTCTAGATAAACCAAAAAATAGGAGGAATTGTCGAGCAGGAAGCAGTTGGCATCCTTCCCATTAGAAGCTGAAGCTAAACCAGGAATTGAAGCTCTTAGGTGGACGGCGGATTTGGGTCTCAGCAATTGTTTCGTAATTAATGACTGTCAGACTTTGGTGAAGACTATTATAATGGAGAATTAAATCCTGAAGACCTTCCCTGGAGAGCTCATAATAGCATCGACAGATGCAAATTTTCTTTTAATTTTTTTTTGTTTAAAACTAGAAAGTTTGTTGATACAGGAGATAGGCTCGCCAAGGAAATTAGAACTAAGAAAGTTGAATATTTCTCTACGGAGAATATGTTAGTCTAGAAAAATCAAACTTCTTAGAAAGGGCTAATCGTAGATTAGATCAAGGTTTTAAAAATGTCCGTTTTTACCGAAAAAACGACCGTTAAAACGGTCACACCCATATACCGTGGCCGTGAGGGTCCCCGAACCCCGTGCCTTTATTAGGCCGATAAATAGGAAAAACGGCGTTTTTATAGTATCTTAGTTTCGGTTTTTCATACACGTTTGTAACCGTTTTTCTAAAATTAGTTTGAATGTTTTTTTCTTCTAAATAACATTTTAACGTGCGTTTTTTAAACTGCTTTTCCGTTATCACGCACGTTATAACCGTGTAAATAACTTTCTTACCATTTCTTTTGATTTTTTTTCTTCTCGGATTGAAATTCTAAAACTTTGAATTAAATATTTTTAAATGATACAAGGAAACTAACTATAGGATTAAAACTACAAATTTAAAAAAACATAGGATTGTTAAACTAGTATTCATCATTTAAAAAGCTACGCGAACCAACTACGACCACCACCTTTTTTCAAGTATTCTCTATTTTCTCGACGGTTCCTTTCCACATCATAGTCATCGTTGTCGGGTACTGTCTATCTTCGTTTGCATAAGTATCATCATCATAATAACCATCATTATCGTTATCATAACCTCCTTTAGTATCATCATTATTGTTACCTACTTCATCATTATTATCAATATTAGAATTATATCCTTTGTTCATATGTTGAACACCATGTGGTCGACGATCGGAAGTGTAACGAGAATCATATGTTGGATTCACGAATTTTAAAGACTAAAATGGGTACATGATTTGGACACGAATTTTATCAAACTTTATCAAACTTCCGTAAATTGTACGGTGAAAAGCATAGTGAAAAGCTTTCACGAATTTTATCAAACTTTCGTAAATTGTATAGTGAAAAGCATTTTAAAACACCTATGTAAAGAATATAAACATGACTATCGAATTATATACATTTCTTATACTAACAATAATCAAATATAATGGTAGTATTAGAATTTCTTAATGATATAGGTCATCTATTAGTTGGACAAATTTTAAAAATTAATAGGTTATCTATTTAGGGACGTGTGGGGAGTATTAAAAAATTAAAATACATTGTAACAACGTTTTTTAGACTCGTTAAAACGTTTTCCAGACGTTATAAATTACATAGGAAATTCAGATCAATAATTTTTTATTTCCTATGTAAATCACAACGCCTGATTATTTTCAAAAACGTCAAAAAAACGCGTTTTTTTGACTATATAACGCGTTTTTGGCCCAAAACGTGCTCACACCTGAGAAAACACATTATAACGGTCACACCTAGTGTCCGTGACATGAGCCGTGACCCGTTTTTCAAACCTTGGATTAGATCCCATCATCTATAATATAAACTTCCTCCTATAAATAAATAAATTTCTTCTTATCAAAAAATAAATAAAATAATAATAAAAAAATTTTTGAAAGCATGATTCACTTTGCTAAGCAATTTCTCATATCTATATATATAGCTGGGATCCGGAAGGAAAATGGACGAGAATTTCTGGGTCGAGAAGCAGACTTTTAAATCACCTGACAATTTATGAGCCTCATGTCAGATTTTGGGCAACAACCAGTCTAAAAAAGATGATATGATTAATCACTCGAACACGTCTGATAATGAAGGCTTTTATTAAAACCTAACAACATCAACTAGAAGTACTACTAATTCAACATGACCGTTCACTTCTTGAGCCAGATGGAAGTGTGAATCAACGGCAGACAAAGATGAAAAAATATTGACAATTCTCTCAACGTGTCACTGTACATTGGTAGCAAGGTACCATGTTGCATCTTTTTTCCATGCACTTAAAAGCTTATTAGTTACTCAATGGGGAAACCATTTGCTAAGACTTTTCCATCATTTTTGTCGACATTTGATTGGACGCACTCACAAGCTATTTGCCAGTTTTATTTATATCGGCAAGTTCATTGCCAAACCATTTGATTATGATCACAATTTTTGGTTCTTGGTGATTCATTTTCCCCCATAAAGTGAGTTCATAATTACATCCCTTGACTTTATTTTGGTAATTACAAAAACGAGAGACTATATTAAGAGGCAAGTCTATAAGGTGACTACAACTTTGCAACTGACATACCAATGCCAGAGATTGGCCAGGAAACGGAGTTATGGCTGGTGATTAGAAATAATTAAGATCAACGGGAGATCATAATAAAGTGAGACCAATGCTGCTCATTAATTTTGCAGCTTCACGACTGTTGCACGCATTCTTAGTCAATTTTCGGTCAATATGTAACTTCTTATGTTAAAAAAAGAAAAAGAAAAACAAGATTACGGGACACTTATCGGGTTTTAGTTTACAGGAGTAGATTTGGGGGCGTCAAAAGAAAATCTAAGTACGGAAAACTACTCAAACACAGCCGTTAGACAAAAAACACAACAACAACTCAAATCAACTAATTCATCATGAATGTTAACTTCATGAGATGGGCTTTTGTTAACTTGTATACCCGTATACATGTTAAGGTTTAATAAAAAATTATTTTATGTTTTTGGAAATTGTGTTTTTTTTTGTCTTATTCTACTAGAAATTGGTTTTTATTACACTAAAAACAACAAATTTTGTTCCCAATGCAAAGAATTGTTGTTTTCAATGCAATAAAACAAACAAATCTTATTTCCAATGCAAAAATTTGTTGTTTTAGTGAACGTTAACCTGTATACGGGTATACAAGATAAGAGGACCCCATGAAATGACTCTAAGGGCTAATATTCGGTTTTATCGAAAAAAATCATTTTTGTTTACAAAGTTTTTGGCGTCATTTATTTTGTGTCCAATGATATATTTACTACTAACACTTTTTTGATTGATTAACCTTTGATTTTGGATTCCTGAATTAAGTAGACAAGTAAACTTTGATAAATGTAAATACGCAAACTTCAAATAGTTTCCAATCTGGGCATTTTGCCTAACCATTTATTTTATTTTATACTTTAACTGATTTTTTAGCGGCCAACAAGAATACTCTTTATGTTTTTTTTAATAGTGGATCTCCTCTTGACTAAATCTTGTGCCTGAATATATGTCCAAATATCAGGATCACTTTTGGCCACTTGCAGTGGTACTTATTCACATGGCACTTTTAAATTAGTTTTTGGAGGCAGTAGTCTAACGGGAGCACTTGCCTCGCCTAGCTGCATG
>JAJJWW010004808.1:0-130616 GCA_023531295.1 Papaver armeniacum
GGCACATGCCAAAATGCTCGGGCCGGTAGCTTTTCTTACCAAGGCCACGGCCACTAACGGCCCACGCATGCCATTGGCACATGCCAACATGCACGCTGGGTATCTAACTTGCAAACCGTGCAACCTACCACCAAAGGCATTCCGCACATGCCATTGGCACATGCTAAACACACACGCCGGTAGCCTAACTTGCAAACGGTGCAACCTACCACCGAGGCATTCCGCACATGCCAAACACACGCCAGGTAGCCTAACTTGCAAAACCGTGCAACCTACCACCAAGGCATTCCACACGTGTTGGCACATGCCACATGCGCCCTAGCGACACCACTTGCACTCAAGATGCAACCAACACTCGAGACATCAACACAACCGGGGATGCTTTCCGGGGTTTTGGTTTGGCGGTCACGACTTGCAACAGACACTACGCCACATTAAGAAAGCGTGGAAAAGGAATAAAGCGGTCAAATAAATGAGGAAATAATGGTGAAAACGTTTTCACCCATTAACACCACTAACGGTTAACCTCTCCCATTATTTCACCTTACTCTCTTCCTTCATGAGACCGGGGGTACGTTTCAATCTCGACTTGTATAAATAGGTCTTACCTATTTCCACCGGACAACAAGTCTCGGTCGGGAGAAAAATACTACACTCGAAAAAGGCAACTTTGCAAGCTCTCCAAAAAAAAGCTTTCATCTTCTCAACTTCCTAAGCTTTCACTTTACGATACAAGTCGAGACACTACTCTCCCGAGAACTATTCTGGTCCCAACACCTTTCTTGCTTCCCTCCCCAAATCAACCCTTCTCTTCCACTTTGTGACCTAAGAAGTCCGGAACGGCCATTTCTTGTTTTAGGTAGGACTTGTAAAGATTGATCTCTCGAATCTATAAAGTGCTCACGCGGCAAACATTACTTGTTTGAGTTTAAACCCGCTTTTCTCACTCACCTACCGATTTCTTGAAAATGACAAAACGATTTTCACCCATAAACAACCGAAACCAAGTGCTTGCATATAGTGTGTTCTTATAAATTGTTATCATGCAATCGATCATGTAGACAAGCAAGAAGTTCAATTGTCACAACAACTGGTTGGAAATCTTCTTCAAGACTTTAAGGTCCTAAGAACGAGTTCGTGATCGCTAAAAAGAATTCGAAACTTCTCGTGTCTCGTGTTATTCTATTCGCATTATATTGTTATATAATTGAAATATCATTGAGGTTGTGCGTTAAGATCAATCGGTTAGAATATCCAACCTTTCAAGTTGTTGATTTATTGATTGACACTTGGATATTGGTTTTTGGTACCATCCAAGTTTATCTCTCTAGTATTTGATAAAGACTCGCAGATTTCCATTTGCTTGATTAAATATCAAATCGAAAGATATAGATATTAACTCCTTGATATACTTTTTATTAAGATTGAGTCTCGATTGTCTAGATGATTCTCTTAAAAGTATGTTAGAGTTAGTCCACGGATTGCTAATCGAAATATTGGGTGAGGTTGTTGTACCCCGCTTTTCAATTGGTATCGGAGCGGGAACAAATATTTAAAGACCTTACAAGTTTTGTGTTTGTGGCGATTCGACTCATGGACATGAGTAATATCTCTCGAATTCGCAAAACAGATTAGAATCTTTGATCTTTGCTCAAAGTTAAGGACTTCCAGAATTCTCTCATATCTTCCCCTCTGTTTAAAACCGTTGTCAATCGGAAAAAGCTCAGATGTACAAATCGATGAACTTTGAATGAAATCGACCGGACGAGGGACCAGAGAGTGCGATGAATAAAGTCTCCATAATTTATCATAATCTTTGGACGATATCTATAGAAAAAGAAAGGATCAACTTCCAACTTTGTGAGAATATCTGTTTTCTCTACGTAAGAAAACTGAAAAACTAAAAAACTCTTTAAAGGATATAATAGTGTTATAAACTCTTGCAATCAATCTAAAGATAGAGATGTAAGAAGTCCATTCAAAGATTCTTGAATGTGAAAAACTTCGGAAGAGTTTACTGAAATAAAGAAAGACTTGTTCAATACGAGGCAATGTATGACTCTCAACATAAATACTTTAACGACGAGAGAATGCATTTTTTCTTGCCAAAGAAAAACAATTTAAAGATGATCTATCTACGTTATCAAACAAAGGTAAAATCACTAGAAGAGAATCTGAAAAGATTCAACACTATCTCTACAAAATTATCTTCCATGTTAGGGGCATGTAAAAAACATTGTGATACGAGGTCTCGGTCTATAAAGCGAATAGACGCTCCAAATACTGGGAAGATCAATTTTGTCAGTGGTAATAACAACTTGCTATGTGAGAAATCACCAATTACAACTGATGTCCCAAGAACAAAGATAGTCATTCTTCAAGACAAGGCGAAGGGAGAGCCATTAAAAACACTACCTTAAACTCGCTACTATTGTGGAAACAAGGGTCATGTTGAACATGAGATATTTCGTTTCGGAAAAGGAATGAAAAACCTTCATAATATTCTCATATGTATGTCAAAGGAAGTAATCAAACTTGCTTTCTCTCCGAACTTAGAACATCATAGTCTCAAATCCGGAAGAGTCTTTTTGATAAGTCCTTTTTAATATGTATGATACTAACTCCTTCTACGATCTTTTACGGGAAAGAATGTCATATGGACTACTAAGATATTTGATGTTCCAAAGAAAAGAAAAAGACAATCCAAAGGAAAAAGAATGGTTGAATTAAGGAAGGAATATATTCTATTGGCAAGGATTACGTTGTGACTAAAGTATCGAGATTTCGATCACATTCACATCAACAATCATGCCTCGTATTTAAGAACCACGTTGTGAATAATCTCAAGCGTGAAATCGTACCAAGTGAAGAAAACATCTTGGTGTATGCTTGTTCTCCTTGTAATAATTCCTTTGAGATTAATCTGCTAATTCTCTTTGTGATTCGTGAGAAGGAAACGATGATGAGCTATATGTATCTCTACAACTTGACCGGCTTTTATTTATGCATTCTCATTCCAATTTTGTGAGGATCACATAAGTCAACATTTAAACTCGTCCTTGACAAAAATGGTTGTTGTATTTTTAGTTTGATTCTTTATGCAATTTCCTTCTAAGTAGAATTCTACTCTAGCCTTCTCTTCATAAATGAAACAAAAGTTGATCCATAAGAACTCTTGAGAAAACCATGACTTGTTGAAAACACCTAACTTTTCAATGCTCCTTCTTTCGATCTAAAGATCCTTGTCAAAGTCTTTTATAAGACCCTTTACCTAGACCGCTTGAACCTTTGGTTTATAACCGTGAACGCTTGCGTACTGCCCATTACCGACCTCCTATTCATGAACCCTTAGGGTTTTCCTATATGTATTTATACATACATATATGTATATATATCATGAAGCTTTTATTAGTATGTACTAGTTCGGTAACGGAAATATCCTCTAAAAATAATGGTGCAAACTGGAAGGTGCAAGAAGGAAGTTGAGAATGAAAGAAACAAGTTTGTTGAGTTTTATGAGAACCATGTTCTTATAAATTACTATCATGCAATCAATCATGTATACAAGCAGCAGTTTAATTGTCACAACAACCGGTTGGAAATCTTCTTCAATACTTTAAGGTCCTAAAAGAATGATTCGTGATCGCTAAAAAGAATCTTGAGTTCATAAGGATCAAGTCAAGGAAGCCGATGAGGAACTTGTTTGTGTTTCGAAATCTTATTGCACGTCTTGGATAAATGTTTTATTCTATTTGTCTCAGGAAACTTCTTAAAAGAATTTTATTCTTGTTTTTGTTTAAGAAGGATAACTAGAGTTTGGAATAGCCATTATTGTGAGTACGCATATCTATGTCCAACGTATTCATCTTCATGTTTTTAGATTTAGTTGTTTAAATTCTAAAGTTTGGTTTGTAAGATGATTTTTGGTATTAATCTTTATGGTTTTATATATTGCAATATGTTATGGGATATGTATGTTTGCGTCCGTGGTATTATTGTCCCATATAATGTCAAAAGTTATCTCGTTTATATGTCGATATGCTTGTATTGATACAGGATCGATGAACTTTTGACAAACAAAAGTTAAGCCTATTATGTCATTTATTGATGGAAAATAGGTTAAAACCTTTTGTTTACAAGGATTATGTCTATTATATGTCATTGTGCAAATAGTGATGGAAATTAGAATGAATCCTTGTATATTCCATGATGTATTGATCTTCCACATCCATATTTATGTATATATTGTGCGGCTCCATAAGTCTTCTTGTGTGAGCATTTCCAACTAGACTAATCATAGATTCGTTTGTGGTTATTTTGGTTGTGTATTCCGATTAAATTAATCATGGGTCTCTTTTGGTTAGTTTAAATGAGAATTTCGGATACAAAATCATTTTGTGGTTTTTGGTGTCCAAAGAAATTCTTCTTTTCTTGTAAAAGTAAGGTCATCTTGTTGTTCTTTCGGGGAATGACATCAAATGGGGGAGAGTTCTTTTGAACTTGTGTAATTGCCATATCTTTGTAGGGGAGTGCGGGCATGGAATATTTGAGGAGTTATCTTGTATCTTTATAAACTCCGTTATGAATGCATTTAACTTGGCTTTATGATTGCATATAAACAAAGTTTATATGTACTTTTCTTTGGTCTTCAAGTATCTCCATGAAAATTTCATTAGGATCCAGTTTTCGTACCTTTGCCAATTTTATTGACAAAAAGGGCGGAGAATTAATATGTAGTTCACAATACAAATACATATGGTTTTGATAATTATGTAAGGGGAGTGGTTTTTGTGTTGAGGCAGTATTGACTAAGGGGAGTGATACATATCACCATAGTATTGTTCATCGAAGTTGTGATATGAGAACTTTTTGATGTTGTGTAATAATACTATGACGTTGTATAACAATGATCGAGAGCTTTTGTCTTCTCATTGTTATGGCTAAAGAACTTCAACAACTATGATGGTGAACCGACATCTATGGAATCATAGGAGTACTTGGAAAAGACGAAGTTTTGAGGTAACGTTGAAGCACCAAGTAGAACTTCATCAGGCTAAGTCTTGATTTCTAGTTTACTATATATCTCAAGCATGTTTGTCAATATTAGTGATCAAAACTATATGTCTTGATTTCTAGTTTACTTATGACTAAGTCTCGGTCTAGGATAGTTAAGTGTAGTTGAGCTCCGACTCCATGGCGACCATCTTACGAAGACGAAGAACTACTCGAGGAACAAGTGGAACTCATCGGACAAAAAGGTATGTGGAGACTTGAACTTATCTGCTCACTCAAAAGTCTACTCTATCTCCTACTCTTGAGACAATAGTCGTATAAGTATGATAGTTTTCTACATACACATTTGCTATTTCGGAAACAGTTTACTCGCCTTCTCTATCTTTTTCTCGAAATATGTGTTGGTGAGCTTCGCTTTAACCATTTTCATCTTTACCCGTGACGAAAGTCATGATGACGTTTCAATCTTGAAAGTAGCTTTGATGACGATAGTCGTGAATAACGATTGTTATAACATTATAGAAGAATGTTTCAATGATTGAAATGTAGAGTTGAGATTACCAACTATGGATATAATCATATATAGTGTGTTCGCATTAGTGTATAAATCCATGTGCCGTAAAAACCAAGTGCGTGCATATGTGTGCATGTGGTATTGGTGAAGGAGACATAATTTATTGGGCAAGATAAAAAAATCACATACATCTTCGTCCGTTGTTTGTGGTGCACATCGATCATAAATGATGGAAGCTATATATAAAACTTAAAGAAGGGGAACATAATTTAAATACCCCTCAAAATTCGCTCTCTTAAAATATACCATTATTCAATTTTTAAAAATACCCCTATCTTACGAAAAGTGGAAGCAAGTAGCCTTGATTCTTCTTTCAGTCGACGTATGACTTATAGTTGCTTAAAAAGTGGAAGCAACTTTCTCAAGTTGACTCCAAAAACATTATTTTACCCCTCGAGTATTCTGCCAAAGGTCAATAAAAATGGAGGGTATTTATAACATTCCCACCAAGAATATGAAATTGCAACTCAAAAAAAAAAAGTTCATAAATCCTTGTTTGCTCGTACAAAAGCAGCAGGTTTACTAACTCCTTTTATATACGAGTAGTTTTTTTTTTTTTTTTTTTTATGCTCTAGACTAGTGGTCCAGATTTACATCCAAACTCCTGGGGTGGAGCGGATTTCAACAATTACGAGGTTCGAGCCCCTACATCCCCGGTGAAAGGGAGCATGGCAACTACTAGACCATTTAGTGATCGGCAAAGGTTCCCTTTATAGAGTTTTCACTTCCAAATCCTAACCTGGTTGTGACTCGTGGGAAATGTAACTTATCCATTTATTCTGGAACAATTTTTGGATGTACTGATGCATATGAATGTGAAGGCAATTTGGTCTACTTTCGGTAGTTAGCTAGCTAGTGCAACTTAGTATATTCTTCTCTCTCCCACTCTCACTAACAGCCACAGCCGTTTGGCCTTTGTTAGGGGAACCCATAACTCGTTTCTTTTCTTTAATTTATCCATCCTATTTTTACTCTCACCGTCTCTTGAAAATATTTCATCCTATCCATTTGTACTGATCAAGAGCAATCCATTGGAATCTTTGAAAAATAAAATTTGAGTCTCTGATAATATCTTGAACAACACATCGTTAGCAGGTAAAAAGTTGCCCACCAAATTCAAAAGAGAACATAATCTCATTAAGAGGAACATTGGATCTTTCTTTAATAAAAAAATATTCTAGCACAAATTCCATCTCTTCTACCCCTTAGAGTGACGTCAGTGGCTCATCGTCATCATATTCTTCAAACTGATCAATGTCATCGTCATCATAGTAATAATCATCAAGATATTCACTGATAGAAATAGTGGACAAAATACCCGTAGCGGATTTTGAACCATAATTCAAGCCATTTCCATCCACGACACTCCAAGCCAATGACCGCTGATTCATAGCAACACTAGATGATTTTAAGCTTTTGGGTTCCTTTGGCCTTATCTTTCTATTTATTCCCCGAGTTAATGTGACAATCTGCGCACCTCGCGACACCACATTTA
Organism: Papaver armeniacum; assembly: GCA_023531295.1. Lineage (NCBI taxonomy): Eukaryota > Viridiplantae > Streptophyta > Magnoliopsida > Ranunculales > Papaveraceae > Papaver > Papaver armeniacum. The sequence goes on from JAJJWW010004808.1 coordinate 7,083, forward strand.
CCTGTGAACTTGGGTGATTCGTTGGCTTGCTTGACATTTGTATATGCTCCTGCGGTTGGACGGGATTCTAGTGCGTTGACTATTTTGACTTGGAGTGTAGGATTTAATGGTTCTGGCAAGACCATGTAGCTCCTAGCCATCCCATGCTGTCGACCCTCTCTCTTCATTTTCATTTTTTTTTTTTTTTTTTTTTGTATTGATGGCTTTAAATTGTATTTGATACAATTGTGCAGCTTCTTCATCGGTTTATATTTGCTGAAACAGAAACTTGATTATCAAGTAGTTTGCTTGGGTCAATGCCCTTGCGGAGCAAGTCATCTTGTAAGACACAACTGCTCAAATTATTAATCAATTCTTTATTCACAAAATTGGTTAACGACCAAAATTAATAATTCCTGGGTGAAAAAGACATTTAGATTTTGATCAGTTTAAATGGACAAAAATATAAAAATAGCCGTGGATGTAAACGCAAAGGTAGTCAATATCGGTTATAAAAGTAGATATTACAGTTTTTATCGGTTATCGGAAAAAGCTATACGATATTTTAAAATATCGGCGATACAAAGATGAAATGATATTATCGGTTGTACGAGGCGGGTACATGCCGATATATCGGTTTTACTTGTACAATCGATAATATCGGTTTCGTGAATAAATTTTTCATCAACATGCATCTAGTCTTTACAGACAAGTACAAATGTCAATTGGAGAAGGTAAAAAGCCCAAATATATTTATAATATATAAAATCAATGACTATATGGTAAGATATAATAGAAACTATATTCCGATTGCAAGGCAGAGAAATATAAAAGATAAATATGAAGGATAACAAAAAAGATTTACTGGCATAATGGGACAACAATCACAACGTTGGTTTAAAAGCTTCTCCAATAGCATGTGTGTGGAGATAAATGTCAAAATCCACCCAGGATACACATCCATTTAATCTAAAATCATTCCAACCCTGATGTCTTAAACCAATGTATAGATGACTTTGGGTAGACATTGTCAAGTTGACATTCCCCTTGACATTGTCTAGCATTCTAGCCAGCTTTTACTTAATTGAATTGACTTTGATATATTAACTAATTATTTTTAGCTTAAATAAAATCTTAATTATGGAAAATAAAATTTATACTAATTAAAAGAAGATGTTACATGCAATACTGTTGGAGATGGATTTGTTTCTCTCCCTAATTTTAAGGAAAAATAGATTGAGGATGTCCTATTTGTGTTGCCACATAGGAAACACACACAATGACCATTGGAGAAGCTCTAATAAACCAACTTGTATTTTTGAAATTTGAGATATGTGTATGATTCTTATTATTTTTTCCTATGGTTTTGTAATTATTTGAAATTCTATATTAAATGATCTATCGCCTGTAAAAACAGATATTATCATTTGTATAGGTGTATAGGACCCGACTGATACGATACCGATACGCGATATTAACTACCTTGGATGTAACCAGTTTCATCCTACCAATTTTCAAATATTATTTCTTAATTTTAATTTACATCAGGATGCATCCAGTTTCATCCTCGCTATTTTTTAAGTTTAAGCCAGGATTAATCGAGTTTCATCCTCTTTTTTTTTTTTGTCAATTTCACCCATAATAATTTTTACTCGTCCATTTGAACCATGTTTTAATTTTTTTTGGACAAATGACCCATTTTCCGTTCATTATTAATGGGGTAGGATCCGTTGACATGGTTATAATGACATAATCTTGACATTTTAGCGCAATTTTCTCTACCAAACCCAACGGGCAATGAATTCAAGGCTAATTTTTTGATGACATGTTCTTCTTATAAGTCTCTACACTCCCACCAAAAATGAGATCATTCAGAGATGTATAAGACCACCATCTACCATTTTGAATATCAACCGTTGAAGATTAACGGTTGAAATTAAATATGTGGATGGTGAAGTTTCGTATTCGGAATTCTCTCATTTTTAGTATGAATGTAGAGTTTTATACGAGGAACATGTCATGAGAATATTAGCTTTAAATTCATTACGGTTGGTTTGGTAGAAAAAAATGATAACCATGTCAACGGATTATGTCATTATAACTATGTCGGCGGATCCTTCCCCTTTATTAATTTGATGGAATTGAATTATTTGATTTGCGGTAGTTCAATAAAATATTAACTTTGATAGCAGTATTTAGCCTGGCGTTTTTAGGGGCCACTCAAAAGGATTCAGGGGCCAACAATAAAACAAAATAAGGTCACCCAAACCTAAATTAAGTTCACCCCTTATCCTTTTTTTTCGTAATGACAAAATTGCCCTTCAATAATCGGAAATCAAACATGAATTCGATAGTTACTTTTCATTTAGTTATTGTTACCAAATTTTTTTTTCTTCGCGAATTTTGGTTCTACCGTAATCGGTAGATAAAAATCTATATTATCTACCGATTATGGATGATGTTCTTGGAATTACACTAGCAGAAACATAATCGGTAGATAACTATCTACTTTACCTACCGATTATGGTTGATAATATAGATTTTTATCTACTGATTATTCTTGATTCAAAAAATTCAATTTTTCTGCACTAAAAATTAAGCACAATCGGTAGATAATATATATTTTTATCTACTGATTATGGTAGTATCAAAGTTTGAAAATTTTAGATTTTGGCAAAATCTCATTTTGGGACCAATATACATTCGGTAATAATATATATTTTTATCTATCGATTATGGTAGTATCAAAGTTCGAAAATTTTATGATTTTTGCAAAATCTCATTTTGGGGCCAATATATATTTTTATCTACCGATTATGGTAGTATCAAAGTTCGAAAATTTTAGGATTTTGACAAAATCTCATTTTGGGGCCAATATACATTATGGTACTATACAGTTGGCTACATGAGTGTCATGATACATTTTTCAACTTATGGTGATGCAGAATTGCAGGTTGAGTTTTTGATTTTTCTGACCATCATATTGTGAATACTATGTTGATATATACCTCCCCAACACTTCCTGTCATTCATAAGAGGTGTTTAGAAGATTTATCAAATTTCAAATGCATATTGATTTTTCTCTTTATCAAGAAATGCGTTGGTGATGTTTTTGCCTACTTTCTGAGCTTAACTGCTTAAGCAGGTTTTGGGCTATCCAAAATTAGATTTTCTGGAAAGAATTCCACATAACCGCCCTTAAATCAATAATAAGAAGCCACATAATATAAACTATTAGATTACTGATACACAACAAGTTGTGAACTATATATGGACATGTTAACAGCACCTCCTTTTGCACAGGAGAGATCTGCTACAAGTTACTACAACAAGTGTGAGATAGAAGATACTACTAACAAGTAGAACAACAAAGAGAGACTATGTATTACGTCAGGATCGAGCTGCCTTCGAGATAACAGGACTAGTAGTATGGTTTACGAAGCATGTTCTGCTTCTTCCTGGGATTGTTGTTATCTACAAACAACATGCCGTCATACATCTGTGCTGCATCATAGCTATTTAGTCTTGGTGGTGGAGCCTGCTTGTTGTAATGATGCTTCTCAACTTCCAGCACACCGCCATATTTACGAACTGCTTCATAACAGTCTATGACTTCGACAAAGTTTGTTTGCGGCGGAGTCTGCTGTTGTCGGTAATGGTAATGTTGAGGGTGCTGGACCTGTTGCTTGTGATACTGTGGAGCGCTACCCTTGCGCAGGTTTTCAACCATACCAAAACCCTCAAACCCAACCTTTGATAGGTCTTTTTGTGGTGCCATCTGATCACAACTGATGAAAGCTATAAAATCTAGAGAGTAAGACGAAGTTGCAACTCAAACAAGTTCTTAAATCTTTGTTTGCTCATACTAAAGCAGCAGGTTCACTTACTCCCTTTTTATAGATTTCACTTACTCCCTTGTTGTGGTAAATGCAGCTTACCCATATATTCTGGAACAACTTTTGAATGTGCAGATGCATATGGTGAAGCCAGTTTGGCAAATAGTTAGTGCAACAAAGTATATTCTTCCCCCACGCTCTCTTTAAGTGACAGCTCCACAGGCTTGCCTTTGTTGGGGGAACCTATATCTATTTTTTTCTTCTTTCTCTATCCATCTTTTTTACTCTATCTCTTAAGAATATTTCATTCCCATCCTGCCATCGATTTGGAGTGATCAAGAGCAATCCACTGGAAACTTTGAAAATATCTTTTGGGGTCTTTGAAATATCTTGAACGAACACATCTTTAGCAGGTAAAAAGTAACTTCTATGATTTGGAATTGATGAGTAAAATACTTCCCATGTTCACATTTTATCTAGAAGGTTGGAATGAATAAGCAAAAATAATTTCATTCATCAACAGTGATTTTGGAATATGAAGGATTTGGGATATGAAGAATCGCCTTTCACCTGGTCTAACAACCGAAAGGGAGAAGCAAACAAACAGGGCTAACTACATTTTGTGGTCCCGTAAGTTTCGGATTCCAAGGTAATTCATCTACCAAGGGTAGGCTCTGATCATACACCAATTTTATTGGATTCAAACCCAGAAAAACATAGGATCCTGAAAAATTTCAGATGTCTTAGATCCTGGTTAACACATCCCACTCTAACTACAGTAGTCGAGGCATCTTGGAAACTACACTCCACTAATTCCAACGAGTCATCATTCACTGGACTTCTTAAGTTACTATCCTCCGACTTAGCCCATTGGAACACTAATATTTTTGGGAACATACACAGAAACATAAAATATTTAAACAACAAAATTGATTCCATTCATAGATCCGGAAATATCTCTAAACAAATAGACACTCTAAAAAATCTTCAAGCGGAGTTAGGAAAATGGTACAAAATAAAAAATGATTATTACCATCAACTCTCCGGGGATAAGTTCTTCAAAGAATATGATCATAACACATAATATTTCCATGCTTCCGCCTCTAATAGAAAAAGAATCAACGCAATAAACTCTCTTAGAGAACCCTCTGGTCTTTGGATATCGGATAGAGACCAAATCAACTCTCTGTTAGTTAAACATTTCCAACAAATTGGCACATCCCAAAACAACAACTTTGATTTTGACCTATCTACCATCATAACTCCTTGTATCAGTCTTGAGGAAAATGCATCCTTATCTGCAATTCCCACTAAAGAAGAAATTAGGCTCACCCTTTCCAATATGAATCAATGGGGGGGGCCCTGGTCCTGATGGTTTCCAGCCATGTTTCTTTAAAGCTAATTGGGATATCCATGGAAATGACATCATCAACATTGTCCAAGAGTTCTTTCGCTAGGCTACTCTCGATAAAGATCTTAATCATTCATTCATAACCCTCATCCCAAAATTATCCACTCCACAAACCCCAGGGTATTTCAGACCTATTAGCTTGAGTAATACCATTTATAAAATTATCTCAAAGATTTTAGCTAATAGACTAAAACCACTTCTCGGTAAAATAATCTCCCCTAGTCAATCGGCTTTCCTCCCTGGTCGACAAATCACAGACAACATCATCATTGCTCATGAACTTATCCACTCGATGAAAACATCCAAGAAGAAGAAAGGTTTCCTAGCGTTGAAACTTGACCTATCAAAAGCTTTTGATAGAGTAGAGTGGAACTTTATTGAGAAAGTTCTATTGGCTCTTGGTTTTTCGGAATTCTGGACAATGCTCGTCCTTCAATGCATCTCAACAACCTCCTTTTCAGTCCTTCTAAATGATATACCGGGACCATCTTTTCATACTTCTAGGGGACTAAGACAAGGTGACACTTTATCACCCTACCTCTTCCTAGTTTGCATGGAAATTATATCTAGACTTCTGGAAAAAGCAATAGAAGACAAGAGAATATCTGGGTTCCAGATAAACAAGGAAGCACCAAATATCTCGCACCTATTCTTCGCAGACGACTGCTTTTTATTCAAAAAATCGGATCTGGGGGAAGCGAAAAGTCTCTTGGAAATTTTACAGTTATTTGGGAATATCACGGGGCAAATGGTGAACCTACAAAAATCCAGTGTCTATTTTAGCCCAAAAATTCACCCAAAACATGGAAAAATAATTGCAAGAATTTTAAAGGTTCCGCTGATGACCAAAAATGATAGGTACCTAGGTACACAGCTTTTCTTTGATAAAAACCGAAAAGCCAACTTTGAATCGCTGCTACAACGTTATTACTCTACATTACAAGGTTGGAAATCAAAACTGCTATCTCAAGCAGGGAGGACTGTATTGATAAAATCAGTACTTCAATCCTACCCAACTTATCAAATGCAAGTCCTCGCCCTGCCGAAAACAACACTGGATCAGCTTGACCGTATTCAGAGAAACTTTTGGTGGAAAAAAGATGGACAAAAAGGAAAAGGAGGATTTATAAGAGCTTGGAATAGTATTTGTAAACCTGTTTCCAAAGGTGTTTTAGGAATTAAAAACCCCCATCAATTTAACTTAGCCTTTCTTACCAAGCTCGCAAGTAGATTAGTCAACGACAAGACCAATTATGGGTCAAACTGTTAAGAGCAAAATATTTCCCAAATTCCCACCCCCGGAAAAATTCAGAACTTCGAACCTATCATGGATTTGGACAAGTATTCAGAAAGGGCTAAAGTTAATAAAAGGCAATTACATCTGGCAAGTCAAAAATAGTGCCTCGGTGAAAATATGGGAAGACAAATGGATCTCTAATACGGAGATAATCCAAAAAATTCCCAACAGTCAGGGACAAGCGCCAATAAGAGTTCAAGAACTAATTACGGATCATAATACATGGGAGCAAGAAAAGTTAGACCAATTCTTTTATCCAGAAGATAAAGAAAAAATCCAAGCTTTAAACCCTAGAAACCAGGAGCAAGACATCATTAGATGGAGACATCATAAATCAGGAAAAATTTCCGCCAAAAATGTTTATACTTTTCTAACAAATCAGGATCTCGACAATAATGAAATCCCGGATTTTCCATGGAATAGAATCTGGAATATCCAAGCCATTCCCAGAATTAGACTTTTTTTTAAAGAAATTAGTGCAAAAGGCCCTCCCAACATCGGCTAGACTAGGCACTCACAATACGGAAATCGACCCGCTTTGTCATCTATGCAACCATCAAATGCAAGAAACGGAGATTCATCTTTTTTGTGAGTGTTCTTTTGCAAGAGCAGTCTGGTTTGGCCTCTCCCTACACAATATGATCAATAGAGGCCCTCCCAACTCTGTTATTGATTGGGTAAAATGGTGGATTACGGAATCTGATCTGAACCAATTTCAGGTAAAATTTTCAACCACAATTTGGTTCATTTGGAAATATAGATGTTCAGTTGTATTTGAGAATCCATCCAGACCCAGTCACTTTAATAGAACAAATAAATAGTTTCTTAAACTCATCCCCGTCGAATATGCTACAAAGGAAAAAATAGAACAAAAAGACAATTCCTACCAACGATTATTGGTCAAACCTGCAATCAAACTGGATTATCTTCATTGATGCTTCGTACAAGAAAGAAGATTCTTCAATGGGATACGCTTTCATTATGTACTCCAGAGTTGAAGAGGCATGCATGCACCTTTCGGCGGGCTAAGAGTGGGCAATGTCAACTTTTCATGCAGAAGCAAAATCCTTACTGAAGGCGATTACGTGGTTAAAGGATAATATCTTATCAAGCGTGGCTATTGTAACTGACTGTAAGGCCTTGGCAGACAACTTAAACAGGGTTACTGCAGAATCTCCTTGGTCGGAAGAAAACACTTTGCAGGAAATAAGGATAATCTTGGAAGAACTATCCCAAGCTAAAGTAAAATTTATAAGGAGAAAAAACAACAATGCAGCGGATTACATCGCAAAGGAGGCAAGAATCAAAGGTTACAACACATGTCTGAAAACTTAAACCAACGCGTTCACAAGTCTAGCTTAGATTCCAACTCTTTTGATAAAAATGATTATGTAAATCGATGTATCACATTTGCTAGTCTTAATATATGACCTTTTCCATCAAAAAAAAAAAAAAAAAAAAAAAAAAAGAATTGATTCATTGATTGTGTATACAAAACAAGTTTCTTTAGAATAAATAGACTATTTACTTTTCACAAGTGATTGTGACAGAGCATGTAATAATTATATCAATCTTGTATCAATTGTTTATTATGTTAGCAGGATAAACATGATTAACGTTTGTTTAATTATGAAGTGCCATGCCACTGTGATGATCAGACAATTGGACGGGGGTTCTGTTAAGGAAATTCTTACTCACTTGCTCACCAAATCCAAAAGAATATAATCATAATCTCATCGAGAGGAATATGGATCTTTCTTTTATAAAGTTGGTTCATTTCATGGTTAAAATATTAACTTCCATAGCTCTTTAGGAAGATGATATTCTTCATTCCCAAATCGAATCATTTAACTATAGTTACTTAACCTAATTTTACAAGTAAACTTTCGATTTGGAGCCCAAATAAACCTGGCATTTTAGGGGCGACCCCAAAAGAATTAGGGGCGACACAAAAAGACAAAAAAGGTCACGCAAGCATAAATCTAAGCTGTCCCTTATCTTTTATTTTTCGAAATGGCCAATATGCCCTTCTATAATCGGTAAAAAACATAACAATCGGTAGTTAAATAATAATTGGTAGGTAAATATATACTAAGTAGTTCCCGATTAATGTGTGGATATTTAGAAGCTAATATGCCCTTTTATAATCGGTAGATAATATAACTTATAAACTTACCGATTATAAGTAGCCCCAAATTCAACCTTGGCCAAATTCCATAGGTTTTGAGGATACACAACCAACCATAACCATTTGGTGTTTTGGATGTAGCCATAATCGGAAGCTAAATAGGTTACCTAACCTCCCGATTATGGGTTGCCCCAAAATGAGATTTATCTTAAATCCTTCATTTGATGAATTTTTAAATCTGCCATAATCGATAGCTAATCTAAATTGTAAACTACCGATTACAAGTAGCCCCAGATTCAACCTTTGCCAAAGCAATAATCGGTAGCCAAAGCAATAATCGGTAGTTTCAAAAAATAATCTAAAGCAAACTCTTGTAATCGATAGTCTGGGGCCTATATATTAGTGTTTGGAATTTGTTTTTGAGTCATTATTAGATATCTCCCTAAGTTCTGATTGAGTGAGAGAAGAAGAAAAAAAAAAAAAAAAAAAAAAAAAGTGGGTATATGTTGCCAACTTCCATAAACATGGATGGGTACGAAGAAGAACGTGAAGTTGTTGAAGTTCAAGGTTCACTACCGTTTAGAGATGACGATTTGGGGTATATGTTGAATGATCCAAACTTTCATGAAGATGAAACCCTAGAAGACGCTTTCATGGAAGAAAACGGAGAATCACCCGAAATCGAAGCTAACGATGCATCAAACATACATGCATATTGTTAAAAAACTCTAATACCCATGTTATGTGCGTTTATGTGTGTTTTTGAACGTGAAAATTCGAATTCTGCATGCATTGAATGCCATGAACGACATATAATCGGTAGCTGATTGAGTACCATATCTACCGATTACAAGAAAATGTCTCCAATATATCTACAATCGGACGTTTGTTGATGTATTAAGCTACAGAATATGAAAAAAAAAACCCAAATTGAAAGCTGTAATTTCTCACAATCGGAAGCTTTATACATCAGCAAACGTCAGATTTTCAAAAGTCGCCCCAAATACGAATTTCTCCAAAAATGAAATATTCGTAATTCTTGATATTTCATAATCGGTTGTTTATGAATTAATTTATCCTCCGATTATTGAAGTTTTTTATACTGAACAATTATACATTTTTCTATTTTGTTAATCGGTAGCCTATGGTAGTATAAGACTGCCGATTAAATCGGTTGCCTTGTATCGTACTTGATTACCGATTGTTATATAATCGGTTATATATTCTTTAAAACTTACTTCTGATTGCTAATGCATAACTTGTTTTTATCGTGCGTAGGCTATTGTAGCGGTTGATGACGATTATTATTTGAGTCGATACTTCCTACACTATGCAAACGATTTGGTATGCTCATGAATTATCTTTTATTTTGAAATCATGTATGTTAGATGGTTATGCTTATTATTTTTGTTTTGTTATATGTGCATTTAGATATTTGGAAGTAAGAAGGAGGCAAAGGAATGACTTATGAACAAGGCAAAAGAGAAGATGTGCGTGGTAGTTCAGAACAGTTGTGTGAAGGACATTCGGTTTGAAATGATTTGTGAGTGAGGTGGGGAGAAAAATAGTCATGAGGGAAAGAATAATAAGTATGTAAGGAAGACGGATAGGAAATACCGAAGCCATACAAAGAAGATTGGATGCCCATTTAAGATTGTCTTCTACAATCCCGACGGTAGGGAAAGTAAAGATTGGAAAATGTATAAAGTTGCTAATGGTTGTCACAACCGCGATGATCTGGAAGATATTATTTGACATGTAATGGTTGCGAAGCTAAACACACATGAAATGGATACGGTGAGGTCCATGCGGATCCAAAAAGCGAGTGCGATCTTAAGTAAAATAAAGGCGGACGACCCCGATAACTTGTCTTCTTTGTTTACAATTAAGTCGGCCTAGCTATGATCAAAAGGACGGAATGGGATGGTAGAACGGTCATGCAACAATCACAGTGGTTAGCTGAGTTACACGACTACACGTTGAGAACGGAAGAAAATGATGGTAAAGTGCTTCGTATTTTCATGGCACATCCTGATATGATCCAATTGGCTCAGTGTTTTCATCAAATTTTGTTGATAGATGCCACTTATAAGACAAAATATAACATGTCGTTGTTGAACATTTCTTGTCACACTTTAGACAAAAAGACGTTTAAGATTGCATGGGGTTTAATGGATCATGAGAACAACATGAGTTTCATTTGGATGTTGGAGACGTTGAGGTCCATTTATAACAGCGATGATTTTCCAAGGGTTTATGTAACGGATAACGATCAAGCCTTAATGCATGCAATAGCTTTTAGAGCATTGCTCGGTCGAACTCGCATGCGTTATTATCTCAAGCATGTTTGTCAATATTAGTGATCAAAACTATATGTCTTGATTTCTAGTTTACTTATAACTAAGTCTCGGCCTAGGATAGTGTTTATGGGTGAAAATCGTTTCTGCCGATTTCAGTAAATTCGGTAGGTGAGTGAGAAACTGGTTTAAACCCTAAACAAATGTGCTGCACGTGAGCACTTTATAGATTCGAGATCAATCTGCATAAGTCCGGCCTAAACCAAGAAATGGTAGTTCCCGGACTTGCTTCGGTCACAAAGTGGAAGAGAAGGGTTGATTTGGGGAGGGAAGCAAGAAAGGTGTTGAGACCCGGAATAGTTACGGGAGAGTAGTGTCTCGACTTGTATCGAAAGTGAAATCTTAGGAAGCTTGCAAGAGATGAAAGCTTTTTGGAGAGCTTGCAAAGTTGCCTTTTACGAGAGCGTAGTATTTTTCTCTCCCGAGACTTGTTGTGCGGTGGAAATAGGTAAGACCTATTTATACAAGTCGAGATTGAAACGTACCCTGGTCTCATGAAGGAAGAGAGTAAAGGGTGAAATAATGGGAGGAGGTGGTAGTAGGTATGGTGTTAATGGGTGAAAACGTTTTCACCATTATTTCCTCATTTATTTGACCGCTTTATTTCTTTTCACGCTTTCTTAATGTGAGCGTAGTGTCTGCCGCAAGTCAGGACCCGCCAAAACCAAAACCCCTGGAAAGCATCCCCAGTTTGTGTTGATGTCTCGAGTGTTGGTTGCATCTTGGGTGCAAGTGGTGCTAGGGGCGCATGTGGCATGTGCCAATGACGTGTGTGGAATGCCTTGGTGGTAGGTTGCACGGTTTGCAAGTTAGGCTACCAGCGTGTGTGTTTGGCATGTGCAGAATGCCTCGGTGGTAGGTTGCACGGTTTGCAAGTTAGGCTACCAGCGTGTGTGTTTGGCATGTGCCAATGGCATGTGCGGAATCCCTCGGTGGTAGGTTGCACGGTTTGCAAGTTAGGCTACCCGTGCGTGTGTGTTTGGCATGTGCCAATGGCATGTGCGGAATGCCTTGGTGGTAGGTTGCAGTTTGCAAGTTAGGCTACCCCGTGCATGTTGGCATGTGCCAATGGCATGCGTGGCCAGATTAGGGTCGTGGGCCTTGGTAAGAAAAGCTACCAGCGAGCATGTTGGCATGTGCCAATGGCATGCGTGGCCGTTAGGGCCGTGGCCTTGGTAGGAAAAGCTACCAGCGAGCATGTTGGCATGTGCCAAAGGCATGCATGGCCGTTAGGGCCGTGGCCTTGGTTGGAAAAGCTACCAGCGAGCATGTTGGCATGTGCCAAAGGCATGCGTGGCCGTTAGGGCCGTGGCCTTGGTAGGAAAAGCTACCAAGCCCGATCATGTTGGCATGTGCCAAAGGCATGCGTGGGCCGGTTAGGGCCGTGGCCCTTGGTAAGAAAAGCTACCAGCGAGCATGTTGGCATGTGCCAATGGCATGCGTGGCCGACTTGCCCTAGGTTGTATGGTTTGTAAGCCTAGGGCGCTATATTTGGCATGCGCCAATGGCATAGCGGCTTGGAAATGTGGCTTGTGGTACGTGTTGGCATGTGCCAATGGCACCTACGGCCACGTTGACCTAGTTGCACGTTTTGCAAGCCCAGGGCGCTATATTTGGCATGTGCCAATGGCATAGCGGCTTAGTTTGGCATGGTTGCCAATGAGTGCGATATGTAGTTTGGTTTTGGCGTCTTTGCCATGGTGCGCGGTGTGCGGCTCCCCCGGTTTTGGCGTTGTTGCGGTGTTGTGCGGCTTGGTTTGGCATTGCTTGCCATGGTGCGCGCATGTGCGGCTTGGTTTGGCATTGTTGCCATGGTGCGCTGATGTGCGGCTTGGTTTAGCATTATTGCCATGGTGCGCGAGGTGCGGCTTGGTTTGGCATTGTTGCCATGATGCGCGATGTGCGGCTTGGTTTGGCATTGTTGCCATGGTGCGCAGCGTGCGGCTTGGTTTGGCATTGTTGCCATGGTGCGCAGGGTGCGGCTTGGTTTGGCATTGTTGCCATGGTGCGCTTGTGCGGCTTGGTTTGGCATTGTTGCCATGGTGCGCAGTGTGCGGCTTGGTTTGGCATTGTTGCCATGGTGCGCGATATGCGGCTTGGTTTGGCATTGTTGCCATGGTGCACGGTGCGGCTTGGTTTGGCATTGTTGCCATGGTGCTAGATGTGCGGCTTGGTTTGGCATTGTTGCCATGGTGCATGATGTGCGGCTTGGTTTGGCATTATTGCCATGGTGCGCGGGGGTGCGGCTTGGTTTGGCATTGTTGCCATGGTGTGATGTGCGGCTTGGTTTTGGCATTGTTGCCATGGTGCGCGAGTGTGCGGCTTGGTTTTGGAATTAGGGTTACGTGTCGAAACCCTAATCTGGTATTTTGAAAAAATACCCCTATTAATTATTTACACTGAAAGTTAAATGCTCTTAGTGAATGTGTTGCGGGTAACACTAGGTCATGGGGTTTTACGATTTTACCCCTTGTTTAAAACCACCATCAACATTAAGTCCCCGCTAGCTCGGAGCAGGGGCTTTGTTGCGAGGTAAGCATAAGATGGTGACAAACTATCAACGGCAAACCGTAAAGAGAATTGAGGAGGCTTGTCTGACCTTTTATAAATAGGATTTGGAATCCTTGCCTCTGGTAGTTTTGAACAAATCGGGAGGCTGGCACAATTGGTGGGGCCGGCACAGCTTGGGCGACGTTGGGATGTTGGCGTGAGTCGGGAAACTGAGTGTGTTAGCTGGTGGGACCGGCACAAGGTGTGCGTGCTTGTAGGCGTGGCTTGGGCGGTCATTGGGAAGTCGGTGCAATTGGTGCGGCCGGTGCAACTTGGGCGACATTGGGAATTTGGGCGCCCTTGTGGGTCCGCTTCTTACACGCACGATTTTGGTAAAAGGAAATCCTTCCATATTTCAGAATCTTCACACCTATGTATATAAAGTCCCTTTCTCCCATCTTGCACTTTCATCTTTTCATACTTTCCTACCAGCGACAGAGTCATAAAGAAAAACCAGCTTCCAGGTATGTCTTCCAGTACTTCCCTTTTTATGTAGGTGTAAACCCTAGGCGTTTTTCTTTGCGCATATAATTTCTGGCGTGTCTCTTGTAGAAAATATTGTATGTATGCAACCAAGGGAAATACTTTGCATATATTATTCGAACCCATAGGAAAGTGCTCCATATATTATTTTGAACCCGAAGAAGGTTACCGAGACGCACTTGAGCCCGTATAAAATACCGCGTATATAATTTTGAACCACGAAGAAAATGCGCTTGTGGAGTCTTGAACCCGTAGAAAATCTTTGTACATGAATCCAGAAGAAGAATACTGTATATATGATCCATACGACTTGAACCCGCATGAAATATTGTATATATGATTTTCGGTCTGAAAGAAATACTGCGCGTGCGATTTTGAACCCGTAGAAAAATGCTCCATATATAATTTTGAACCCGAAGAAGGATACTGCAGGTATACTTGAACCCGTATAAAATACCGCGTATATAGTCTTGAACCCGTATAAAATACCGCGTATATAGTCTTGAACCCGAAGAAAATACTACGTATGTAGTTTTGAACCCGAAGAAAATACCGCGTATATAGTCTTGAACCCGTAGAGAATACGCCCTCCTCTCTTTTTTTTTTTTTTCGGCTTTTCCTTTTGTTGGCGCGGTTATGTGTCGGGAGATAATTTTGTGTTTTTTTTTGTGTGCGGGTATCTTGTTGCTAAGTTGTTATTAAGAGATCCGACAAGATGTTACGAACAAAATTTCGCTTCATCAAAGGATGTCCATAATTCCAAACCAAACCACGGATGATGAGTTTTTGCCAAAAACTTGTCTGCTCTCGGAAAAATCACCCGGAGTTTCGTGCCAATTTTGTTAACCGGTGGTGAAGATGAAAAGAAGACACGTTCGGTTCGCCCGGAAGAACACCATACGATTTGTCTTCATAAAGGGGTATATTTCTCTTCCAATATTGATTTCGAGGATGTGCCAAAGCCCATTGCGTTCTTTTGATAGATGGGTTGAGTTCATGGTGAGTACGGAGCATGTAAATACCAACTTGACGCGAGCGCAGATTATTGATCTTTGTCGAGCTTGATAAATCTCCGATTAGGAAGGATATCTCGGGCTTGGTTGCTTTCATCTCCGGATGGTGTTCGGACACCCATACGATCATATGTAGATGGGGTGAGATAACCTTCTCCTTGGAGAGTGTGGCTCTCTTCTTTGAATCTTCCAATAAGCGGGAATCTTAAAATCCATTATACGAAAGTGAGGGGAAGATGCGGGATGACCTTGCTGCTAAGTTGAAAGATTTCGCTCGGAAAGACTCCACTGCGAAGTCGAAGGATTCTGGGAAAGAGGATGAAAGGTGCCTTTACAGCTGGTGGATATCTCAATGGTTCCCGGACAGTGGAACCCTGCAAGCTTGATGATCCTCACGTTGCGCCGCTTTTGGCTCTCCCGGTTTGTCTAGAGACATTTTGGACGACAGTTCGGGGTAAGAAGGAGATAAGACCCGAGTTTCTAGTGATTGCTTGTGAAGTTGGCAAAATGTGAAGTTCTTCCCATTGGCAAGCTATTCCTCGGTTCGTATGTGCATCGGATCACCTAGTTGCCGAACATGCGAGTTTCGAATGGTTTCATGAAAGTGAATTCATATGTGCACGTTGCTTTTTCGCAAGTGCGGCTATGGGAGCACTTTGAGAAGTATGCTCTTGAAACCGATGCCTTCGATTCCCGCGAGTTGGGACGGCTCTCGAATTCTTCGATTGGTGAACAGGCGTCCAAGAGTTGGCGTGAGCTTGGTTAGTCTTCTTGATAAGTCGTATGAAATCAATTTTCGCCCATGGGAGCCGGTCCATAGGTCAGTGACTCAAATTGACACCTTTGCTTCTGCTCCGCTCATGTCTTTGTCTTCTGATGGCGATTTGAGCGTTGGTGAAAACTTGTTCATTCAAAGTTGCTTGCCCCGGTTATATGCCATCTTTCTTCATGGGGTCTTTCCGGATAGCCGCTTACAATATTGGCCGTCTTTGCTTTCGTCACATGGGTTTCGATCAAGGGGTACCCATTGCTTACCGGCCGGTGATTCCTAAGGATTCATTGCGTCGCCCTCAATGCGAGTGCCCTCGAGCCGAGTATCGCTTCCTTCTTACAAATGGGAAGAGTAACTTCGACGACCTTTGGCTATAATGAGTTCAGTGCGACGAGTTTATTATGATCCAAGCTTTTGTGAATAACGTGGTGGAGAACGTTCGTTGTAAACCTTCCCCAGCAGTTTTGAAGAAGTATCCAATGTTGAGAGATCTCAAGCGAAAGTTGCCTAGCAACTCGGAAAGTCCCCAGGCCCGGGAATGGAGAACGAAGAATCGTCTTTGGCGGGTTCGGACGGTTTCAAAATATCCTCACAGCTGACTCGTGTCTTTCGATTCTTCCAATAACCGAGGTATGTGTCGCTTCTTCATTGGTTTGTCTCAAAACACGTGAATTTTCACTGAAAACATGTGTCTTGTTTCTTCCGGGGCTTCGGTAGTGTTAATGCTTTCGCTGCCCTTGCACGTTGCCGAGGAGACGGCAATTTCTTCAAAGAATTCAACAGACCTTTGAGCCTTTTCATATCGGTGATGAGTCGAGAAAGAAGAAAGTTCGACAAGTGAGAGTGATTCCTCTTGGCAAGACTGTTGGTTCTTTCGGGAAGTGATTCGGTGAGTTTCGCGCTTCTTTTCTTTCTTCTTCTGTTTCTTCCTCGAAAAATATCCGACTCAAGTTCGCGGGAGGAATCCAGTTGCAGGACGATTCAGGGTAGAGCTACATGGAATCTTGCCCTTGGTGGCCACCGCTAGTGACTTGGAGGTGGGAGTTAGCCGATTGCTTAGGAGCCTGATTTGATTCAAACGGTGGATGATTCTCGATGGTTGCTGCCGTAGACATGGAAGAAAACCCTCTGCGAGTCGTGAGGCCGGGTGCGGGCGCCATTTTGATCCCCGTACTTGGTTCCTTATCAGTCATGTCTTTGGTTGGCGACTTCGAGCGTGCTCGGCTAAGCATGAGTCGTTGTATACGAGAGAACTGCAGGAGAAATACGGACATATGGCCACAACCAAAAAGTCACTAGTCGATTTATTTGGTTAAGCGTGTGGAAGAGGCTTTATCTTCCATCGAGGATATGCGTTAGGTGACTAGTCACACCGTTTCTGAATACTTTATTGCCAACTGGGAGCACCATCACGATGTGTGCGTAGAAAAGGGGTTCAACACCTCGTGGTTTGTCGAAGGCCTTGCTGAGATCCAAAAGTTGAAAGATGCAACAACCGAAAGCCTTTCCGCCGAGGAGATTGCACGACAGAGGTAGAACTCGAAAAGCTTTCCAAGATGTTGACTATGAAGAGAGCGGCTCTTGAAGATGCAAAGTTGACTTTCTCCAGAAGAATAGACCTATGTTGGATGATTTTCCTTGAATGTTTCTCTGTTAAACTTTCATTTAGGGTTTTTTTTTTGAAAGACATCTTTGGATGTACGGTTTTAAGGTTTGACCGGTTTTGGTAGACAGCTGGTAGCTTTTGAGGATATTGGCTTATTTACGGGATGAATGGTTTTGATAATATGACTCTGATTATGTTTTGGGAAAGGAATATTGCTTTTATGAAAGTGTGTGCTAGCAATAGGCACAATACTCGGTGGTATAATGGTTTTACTAAAAACCTAAAACAAATCGTATATCTTGCGCAGTCTGAATTTACTCACTTCATAGGTTTTTGCGAACATGCCCCTCTTCATGTAAAAAGGCGGTTTTTTGGTAGCATCGCCGGCCAAGTCCCCAATCACTGGTAGCATCTTGGTAGTCCCCGTTTTCTTGTGTAGTTTTTACAACTAGTTAGGGTTGTGCGGTAGTTGCGTCGGATTGAGTCGCCTTCCCTACCATCTTGACATACGGGTCGAAACGAGATCGACAAATCGACATTGTAGCCGATAGATCAATCCTCCCTTTGTGGTCGCCAATTGTTTATGGGTGAAAATCGTTTGCCGATTTCGATAAATTCGGTAGGTGAGTGAAACCTGGTTTAAACCCTAAACAAATGTGCTGCACGTGAGCACTTTATAGATTCGAGAGATCAATCTGTACAAGTCCGGCCTAAACCAAGAAATGGCCGTTCCGGACTTGCTTCGGTCACAAAGTGGAAGAGAAGGGTTGATTTGGGGAGGGAAGCAAAGAAGGTGTTGAGACCAGAATAGTTCTGGGAGAGTAGTGTCTCGACTTGTATCAGAAAGTGAAATCTTAGGAAGCTTGCAAGAGATGAAAGATTTTTTGGAGAGCTTGCAAGTTGCCTTTTCTGAGAGCGTAGTATTTTTCTCCTGACCGAGACTTGTTGTCTGGTGGAAATAGGTAAGACCTATTTATACAAGTCGAGATTGAAACGTACCCTGGTCTCATGAAGGAAGAGAGTAAAGGGTGAAATAATGGGAGGAGGTGGTAACCGTATGGTGTTAATGGGTGAAAACGTTTTCACCATTATTTCCTCATTTATTTGACCGCTTTATTCCTTTTCATGCTTTCTTAATGTGAGCGTAGTGTACGCTGCAAGCTGTGACCGCCAAACCAAAACCCTGGAAAGCATGCCCTAGTTTGTGTTGATGTCTCGAGTGTTGGTTGCATCTTGAGTGCAAGTGGTGCTGCTAGGGCGCATGTGGCATGTGCCAATGACGTGTGTGGAATGCCTTGGTGGTAGGTTGCACGGTTTGCAAGTTAGGCTACCAGCGTGTGTGTTTGGCATATGCCAATGGCATGTGCGGAATGCCTCGGTGGTAGGTTGCACGGTTTGCAAGTTAGGCTACCAGCGTGTGTGTTTGGCATGTGCCAATGGCATGTGCGGAATGCCTTGGTGGTAGGTTGCACGGTTTGCAAGTTAGGCTACCAGCGTGCATGTTGGCATGTGCCAATGGCATGCATGGCCGTTAGGGTCGTGGCCTTGGTAAGAAAAGCTACCAGCGAGCATGTTGGAATGTGCCAATGGCATGCGTGTCCGTTAGGGCCGTGGCCTTGGTAGGAAAAGCTACCTGCGAGCATGTTGGCATGTGTCAAAGGCATGCGTGACCGTTAGGGCCGTGGCCTTGGTAGGAAAAGCTACCAGCGAGCATGTTGGCATGTACCAAAGGCATGCGTGGCCGTTAGGGCCGTGCCCTTGGTAGGAAAAGCTACCAGCGAGCATGTTGGCATGTGCCAAAGGCATGTGGCGTTAGGGACGTGGCCTTGGTAAGAAAAGCTACACGGGGGGAGCATGTTGGCATGTGCCAATGGCATGCGTGGCCGACTTGGCCTAGGTTGTATGGTTTGTAAGCCTAGGGCGCTATATTTGGCATGCGCCAATGGCATAGCGGCTTGGAAATGTGGCTTGTGGTACGTGTTGGCATGTGCCAATGGCACCTACGGCCATGTTGAACTAGTTGCGTTTTGCAAGCCCGGGCGCTATATTTGGCATGTTCCAATGGCATAGCGGCTTAGTTTGGCATGGTTGCCAATGAGTGCGATATGTAGTTTGGTTTTAGGCGTCGCGCCATGGCACGTATGTGCGGCTTGGTTTTAGCGTTGTTGCGTTGTGCGCGAGTGTGCGCTTGGTTTGGCATTCTTGCCAATGGCAATGTGCGCTTGGTTTGGCATGGTTGCCATGGTGCGCGTGTGTGCGATCCGGTTTGGCATTTGGCCATGGTGCGCGAGTGTGCGGCTTGGTTTGGCATTGTTGCCATGGTGCGGTGTGCGGCTTGGTTTGGCATTGTTGCCATGGTGCACGGGTGCGTGCGCTTGGTTTGGCATTGTTGCCATGGTGCGCAATGTGCGGCTTGGTTTGGCATTGTTGCCATGGTGCGCAGTGTGCGGCTTGGTTTGGCATTATTGCCATGGTGCGCAGTGTGCGGCTTGGTTTGGCATTGTTGCCATGGTGCGCAGTGTGCGGCTTGGTTTGGCATTGTTGCCATGGTGCGCGTGGTGCGGCTTGGTTTGGCATTGTTGGCATGGTGCGCGGTGTGCGGCTTGGTTTGGCATTGTTGCTATGGTACGCAGTGTGCGGCTTGGTTTGGCATTGTTTCCATGGTGCGCGGAGTGCGGCTTGGTTTGGCATTGTTGCCATGGTGCGCGTGATGTGCGGCTTGGTTTGGCATTGTTGCCATGGTGCGCGGTGTGCGGCTTGGTTTTGGAATTAGGGTTACGTGTCAAAAACCCTGTCTGGTATTTGAAAAAATACCCCTATTAATTATTTACACACGAGTTAAATGCTCTTAGTGAATGTGTTGCGGGTAACACTAGGTCATGGGGTTTTACGATTTTACCCCTTGTTTAAAAACCACCATCAACAGATAGTTAAGTGTAGTTGAGCTCCAGACTCCATGGCGATCATCTTACGAAGAAGAAGAACTACTCGAGGAACAAGTGGAACTTCATCTGACAAAAAGGTATTGGAGACTTGAACTTATCTTTCACTCAAAAGTCTACTCTATCTCCTACTCTTGAGATAATAGTCGTATAAGTATGATAGTTTTCATACATACACATTTGCTATTTCTAGCCGAGTTTACTCGCCTATCTTTTTCTCGAAGTATGTGTTAGTGAGCTTTTCGCTTTAACCATTTTCATCGTTACCGTGTGAAAGTCATGATGGCGTTTCAATCTTGAAAATAGCTTTGATGATGATAGTCGTGAATAACGATTGTTATAAAATTATAGAAGAATGTTTCAATGATTGAAATGTAGAGTTGAGATTACCAACTATGGATATAAGCATATATAGTGTGTTCGCACATTAATGTATAAATCCATATACCGGAAACCAAGTGCTTGCATATAGTGTGTTCTTATAAATTGTTATCATGCAATCGATCATGTAGACAAGCAAGAAGTTCAATTGTCACAACAACTGGTTGGAAATCTTCTTCAAGACTTTAAGGTCCTAAAAGAACAGTTAAGTGATCATTAAAAAGAATCTCGAAACTTCAGTGTCTTGTGTTATTCTATTCCGCATTATATTTCGTTATATAATTGAAATATCACGAGGTTGTGCGTTAAGATCAATCAATTAGAATATCCAACCTTTGGTTGTTGATTTACGATGATTGACACTTGAATATTGGTTTTTGGTACCATCCAAGTTTATCTCTCTAGTATTTGATAAAGACTTCATGATTTCCATTTGCTTGATTAAATATCAAATCGAAAGATATAGATATTAACTCCTTGATATACTTTTTATTAAGATTGAGTCTGACTGTTTAGATGATTCTCTTAAAAGTATGTTAGAGTTAGTCCATACAGATTGCTAATCGAAATATTAGGTGAGGTTGTTGTACCCCCGCTTTTTCAATTGGTATCAGAGCAGGAACAAACATTTAAAGACCTTACAAGTCTGTGTTTGTAGCGATCTGACTCTATGGACAGTAGTAATATCTCTGAATTCGCCAAACTAGATCAGAATCCTTTTGATACTGCTCAAAGTTCTGAGACTTCCAAGAATTCTCTCATATCTTCCCCTCTATCAGAAACCGTTGTCAACTGGGAAAATCGCCTAGATGTACAATTGGATGAAATTCGGATGAAATTGACTCAGACGAGGGACCAAGTATTGATGAATAAGTCTCATAATTTATCATAATCTTTGACGATATCATAGAAAAGAAAGGATCAACTTCCAACCTGGCAGAATATCTGTTTCCTCTCTGTCGTGAAAACTGGAAACTAAAAAAACTCTTTAAAGGATATAATAGTGGTTATAAACTCTTGCAATCAATCCTTAAAGATAGAGATGAAGAAGTCCATTCAAAGATTCTTTGAATGTGAAAAACTTCAGAAGAGTTTCTGTGAGCTGAAAGAAAGACTTGTTGAATCTGAGGAAATGTATGACTCTCAACATAAATACTTTAACGACAGAGAATGCATTTTTTCTTGCGAAAGAAAAACAATTGAAAGATGATCTATCTACAGTTATCAACAAGGTAAAATCACTAGAAGAGAATCTGAAAAGATTCAACACTATCTCTACAAAATTATCTTCCATGTTAGGGGCATGTAAAAAACATTGTGATACACGAGGTCTGGTCTATAAAAGAATAGACGCTCCAAATACTGGGAAGATCAATTTTGTCAGTGCTAATAACAACTTGCTATGTGAGAAATCACCAATTACAACTGATGTCCCAGTAAACAAAGATAGTCATTCTTCGAAGACAAGGCGAAGGAGAGCCATTAAAAACACTACCTTAAACTGCTACTATTGTGGAAAAAGGGTCATGTTGAACAGATATTTCGTTTCGGAAAAGGAATGAAAAACTTCATAACATTCTCATATGTATGTCAAAGGAAGTAATCAAACTTGTTTCTCTCCGAACTTAGAACATCATAGTCTTAAATCCAGAAGAGTACTGTGATAAGTCCTTTTTTAATATGTATGATACTAACTCCTTCTACGATCTTACGGGAAAGAATGTCATATGGACTACTAAGATATTTGATGTTCCAGTAAAAAGAAAAAGACGTCAAAGGAAAAAGAATGGTTGAATTAAGGAAGGAATATATTCTATTGGCAAGGATTACGTTGTGACCAAAGTATCAGATTTCGATCACATTCACATCAACAATCATGCCTCAGATTTAAGAACCAGTGTGAATAATCTCAAGCGGGAAATCAAAAAATTAAGGAAGAAAACATCTTCAGGTATGTCTTGTTCTCCTTGTAATAATTCCTTTGAGATTAATCCTGCTAATTCTCCTTGTGATTCAGAGAAGGAAAACGATGATGAGCTACATGCTCTGTCTACAACTTGACCAATTTTACTATGCATTTTCATTCCAATTTTGTGAGGATGCACATAGAAGTAAAGATGAAACTCGTCTTGACAAAAATGGTTGTTGAATTTTTCGTTTGATTCTTTATTAATTCCTTCTAAGTAGAATTCTACTCTAGCCTTCTCTTCATAATGAAGCATAGTTGATCCATAAGAACTCTTGAGAAAACCATGACTTGTTGAAACACTGAACTTTTCAATGCTCCTTATTTTGATCTAAAGATCCTTGTCAAAGTATTTTATAAGACCCCTTTACCTAGACGGTTTTTGAACTTGGTTTATAACTGTGAACGTTTCCGTACTTGGCCCATTACCGAATTCTATTCATGAACCCTTAGGGTTTTCCTATATGTATTTCATACATACATATATGTATATATATCATGAAGCTTTTCTTGGTATGTACTAGTTCGTAAGAACGGAAATAGCCTCCTAAGAAATAATGGTGCAAACTATGGAAGGGTGCAAGAAGGAAGTTGAGAATGAAAGAAACAAGTTTGTTGAGTTTTATGAGAATCATATTCTTATAAATTACTATCATGCAATCGATCATGTAGACAAGCAACCAGTTCAATTGTCACAAAAACTGGTTGGAAATCTTCTTCAAGACTTTAAGGTCCTAAAAGAACAGTTCATGATCGCTAAAAAGAATCTCGAGTTCGTAAGGATCAAGCTAAAGGAAGCTAATGAGGAACTTGTTTGTGTTAGAAATCTTATTGCACGTCTTGGATAAATGTTTTATTCTATTT
Organism: Papaver armeniacum; assembly: GCA_023531295.1. NCBI lineage: Eukaryota > Viridiplantae > Streptophyta > Magnoliopsida > Ranunculales > Papaveraceae > Papaver > Papaver armeniacum. Next base: position 30,668 of record JAJJWW010004808.1, read on the forward strand.
GTCTAGGAAACTTCTTAAAAGAATTTTATTCTTGTTTTTGTTTAAGAAGGATAACTAGAGTTTGGAATAGCCATTATTGTGAGTTACATAGCTATGTCCAACGTTTTCATCTTCATGATTTAGTTGTTTAAATTCTAAAGTTTGGTTTGGAAGATGATTTTTGTAGTATTAATCTTTATGGTTTTATATATTGCAATATGTTATGGGATATGTATGTTTGCGTCCGTGAACTGTTATTGTCCCATGTCAAAAGTTATCTCGTTTATATGTCGATATGCTTGTATTGATACAGGATCGATGAACTTTTGACAAACAAAAGTTAAGCCTATTATGTCATTTATTGATGGAAAATAGGTTAAAATCTTTTGTTTACAAGGATTATGTCTATTATATGTCATTGTGCAAATAGTGATGGAAAGTAGAATGAATCCTTGTATATTCCGCAGTATTGATCTTCCCTGATCCATATTTTATGTATATATTGTGTGGCTCCATAAGTCTTCTTGTGTGAGCATTTCCAACTAGACTAATCATAGATTCGTTTGTGGTTATATTGGTTGTGTATTCCGATTAAATTAATCATGGGTCTCTTGTGGTTAGTTTAAATGAGAATTTAAAATACAAAATCATTTTGTGGTTTTTGGTGTCCAAAGAAATTTTTCGTTTCTTGTAAAAGTAAGGTCGCTCTTGTTCTTTCGGTAATGACATCAATGGGGGAGAGTTCTTTTGAACTTGTGCTTAATTGCCATATCTTTGTGGGGAGTGCGGCTGTGGAATATTTGAGGAGTTATCTTGTATCTTTATAAACTCGGTGATGAATGCATTTAGCTCCGACTTTATGATTGCATCTAAACAAAGTTTATATGTACTTTTATTTGGTCTTGAAGTGTCTCCATGAAAATTTCATTAGGATCCCGTTTTCGTACATTTGCCCATTTTATTGACAAAAAGGGGGAGAATTAATATGTAGTTCACACTACAAATACATATGGTTTTCGGATAATTATGTAAGGGGGAGTGGTTTTTGTGTTGAGACGAAGTATTGACTAAGGGGGAGTGATACATATCACCATAAAATTGTTGTCGAAGTTGTGATATGAGAACTTTGATGTTGTGTAATAATACTATGACACTGTATAACAATGATCGAGAGCTTTTGTCTTCTCATTGTTATGGCTCTGAACTTCAACAACTATGATGGTGGTGAACATCTATGGAATCATAGGAGTACTTGGAAAAGACGAAGTTTTGAGTAACGTTGAAGAACCAAGGAGATCAAGCATGTGGACGAAAAGCTACAAAGTTTTATCTATTTTGTAATCCATATGTATTGATAGTTTTGTCACTAAAATTGACAAAGGGGGAGATTGTTAGAGCATTGCTCGGTCGAACTCGCATGCGTTTCTATCTCAAGCATGTTTGTCAATATTAGTGATCAAAACTATATGTCTTGATTTCTAGTTTACTTATGACTAAGTCTCGGTCTAGGATAGTTAAGTGTAGTTGAGCTCCAGACTCCATGGCGATCATCTTACGAAGACGAAGAACTACTCGAGGAACAAGTGGAACTTCATCCGACAAAAGGTATGTGGAGACTTGAACTTATCTGTCACTCAAAAGTCTACTCTATCTCCTACTCTTGAGACAATAGTCGTATAAGTATGATAGTTTTCATACATACACATTTGCTATTTAGTAGAGTTTACTCGACTATCTTTTTCTCGAAATATGTATTTGGTGAGCTTTCGCTTTAACCATTTTCATCTTTACCCTTGACGAAAGTCATGATGACGTTTCAATCTTGAAAATAGCTTTGATGACGATAGTCGTGAATAACGATTGTTATAACATTATAGAAAAATGTTTCAATAATTGAAATGTAGAGTTGAGATTACCACCTATGGATATAAGCATATATACTGTGTTCGCACATTAGTGTATAAATCCATGTGCGTGCATATGTGTGCATGCGGTATTGGTGAAGGTGACATAATTTATTGGGCAAGATAAAAAAAAATCACATACATCTTCGTCCGATGTTTGTGGTGCCATCGATCGCAACTGATAGAAGCTATATATAAAACTTAAAGAAGTGGAACATAATTTAAATACCCCTCAAAATTCGCCCCTTAAAATATACCTTATTCAATTTTTAAAAATACCCCTATCTTCTAAAAAGTGGAAGCAACTAGCACAAGTTGCCTCGTAGTGGGCCATGAAGACAAGTTGCTTCCAAAAAGTGGAAGCAACTTTCTCAAGTTGACTCCAAAAACATTATTTTTTACCCCTCGGGGGTATTTGTGCAAGGTCAATAAAAATGGAGGGTATTTATAACATTCCCACCAAGAATATGAAGTTGCAACTCAAAAAAAAAGTTCATAAATCCTTGTTTGCTCGTACAAAAGCAGCAGGTTTACTAACTCCTTTTATATAGTTTTTTTTTTTTATGCTCTAGACTAGTGGTCCCTAGATTACATCCAAACTCCTTAAATTGGAGCGGATTTCAACAATTACAGGGATCGAACCCCTACATCCCCAGTGGAAGGGAGCATGCCAACCACCAGACCACTTAGTGATCGGCAAAAGGTTCCTTTATAGAGTTTTCACTTCCAAATCCTAACCTGGGTGTGACTTGTGGGAAATGGAACTTATCCATTTATTCTGGAACAATTTTTTGATGTACTGATGCATATGAATGTGAAGCCAATTTGGTCTACTTTCGGTAGTTAGCTAGCTAGTGCAACTTAGTATATTCTTCTCTCTCACACTCTCACTGACAGCCACAGCCATTTGGCCTTTGTCAGGGGAACCCATAACTCGTTTCTTTTCTTTAATTTATCCATCCATATTTTTACTCTCACAGTCTCTTGAAAATATTTCATCCCATCCATTTGTACTGAATCTTTGAAAAATAAAATTTGAGTCTTTGATAATATCTTGAACAACACATGTTAGCAGGTAAAAAGTTGCCCACCAAATTCAAAAGAGAACATAATCACACAAGTGGAACATTGGATCTTTCTTTAATAAAAAAATATTCTAGCACAAATTCCACCTCTTCCACCCCTTAGAGTGACGTCAGTGGCTCATCGTCATCATATTCTTCAAACTGATCAATGTCATCGTCATCATAGTAATAATCATAATTCAAGCCATTTTGTTTTGTATGTATATTTATAGTTATTCACTGCTAGAAATAGTGGACAAAATACCCGTAGCGGATTTTGAATCATAATTCAAGCCATTTCCATCCACGACATTCCAAGCATATCCTACTTTGTTTTCTCATACCCAAAGTAGCATTACAATAAGGTAGGTAATGTGCATTCAAGTATTCTTTTCAAAAATTAGTAGAAGTTCCTTTGTCAGATGTTGTTTATGCTTGCTGGAGTTCTCTTTATTTACTTGTGAAAATAGTTTTTGCTGCTTCTGCTGACTTACGAATCGTGTTATTACAAGGTGGACAAAGCTTCAATGCTTGATGAGGCCATTGAGTATCCTAATACAGGTAAACATTGTATTCCATGATATGTGATTTCAGTAAATACATGGATGTTGTAGCCTTGGACTAAACAAAAGTTCAATGAAACAGATTATGTCGATGGGAACAGGATGTATATGCCTCAAATGATGCTACCTACTGGAATGCAACGGATGCCTGGACCACACATGCCTCACTTCCCACCTATGGGTGTTGGGATGGGCATGGGTTTTGGGATGGGAATGCTCGACATGGGCAGCGGTTCTCCGATGATGCAGGTGCTTCCAATGTATAATATGCAGTTCCCTTGCCCACCTCTTCCGGGACTACAATAATTTTCCCACAATGTCAGGATCTAACCTTCAGATGTTTGGGCACCCTGGTCGAGGGATACCCATGCAAATGCCACATCCACCTTATGCCCCTCAGGTTTGTGGATTTTTGCGTAAAGATAAAAGTACTTTTGGAAAGAGGAAAGAAAATGATTTCGCACGCCCATAGATTTTATTGCATATACTGAAATACAGGGGATACTATTTCTTCATACTCCCCCCGTCCCTAATATATAGGCGGAGAAGTAGGTTTCTCTTAGAATAAGAAAATATTTTGATTTCATACATATCCACTCTCTTTCCTGTTTTACCCTTTGTACAATTTCCAACATTAGAAACATTAACTTAATTGTGGTGATAACTACCTATAATAAATAAGGGTAATGTATGGAAAATTCCATCTTGGAATTGAAAATCCGCCTATCCCAATGGGACTACAAATTTTCAAAACTCCGCCTATATAATAGGGACGGAGGGAGTATTAAAATGTTAAATCCATTTCTTTATTGAAGTCTGCGTTCTTTTAAAAAAGCATTAACTTTCCATTATTTACCGGCAGGACCAAGAACCAGGAGATGGTTTTAAACTCTCCACTCTGGCTCAAAGAAACAATCAAAGTCCGCATGTAGTGGCAACTGAGAAATCTGCTCCTCCAACAGGAATGGGACCTTAGCTGTTTGAATAGTATATGAGAAATTATTCATCTCTATGGCCAGTCTTAGTGGACGCATATTATTTAAGTAGCATGACTTGAGCTTAATCCAATCCAATTCAATGACAGGAAACACTGATAGGCCAGAGCATGGTATGTTTTCGTTGATTCATATTTCATGTCTTTTTAATATGTTCAATTACAAATTTTTGAAAGAATTTATTTAATGGTTTTTTATTTAGATTTTTTTTTTCTGTTTTTTAGTGTGTCTTCCGGATTCCTGTGATTAAATTTTATGTAAATATTACTGCATCACTAAAAAATCCGAAAACTGAGCATTGACAAAAAATAAAAAGTAACTTTGGTCGTAGCTCGGATTTGTCCAATCCAAATGAATGCATTTAGTCTAACTTAATAGCAGGAATGGATGATAGACCTAGCTAGGAAGATTTTATAATAAGTACATCATACAAATCGAATTTGCTATCCATATAGTGGGTTCCTTCGCCCCGAGGATTGATTCTGGCATCACCATGTTATTTGAGCGTATACCATACGTAGTCTCCAGAGTGGTTTTAGGATTTAATGCCATTTAAACATTTTTTTTTTTTTGATCACTGTTTAAACATTTTTATAAAATGTGGATGTGTAAAAATTCGCGGATTGATTATTGCAGGTTTGTTCCGGAATGTGGAGAGAACGTGAATACACTCCAACTAAATGTTTGATAAGAATTTGAGATTTTCTTATGCAACATTTTGTTTTCTTATGCAAATTTTTATGGCTTTGGTATTCAAGTTTTGACAACTTATTAAACTCATCATTTGCTAAACTACCGGGGATAAGGCGAAGCCGAGCCATACCCAATAAAAAAATTTAAGCGACGGGCGAGGCGAAGCTCGAGCCACAGCAAATAAAAAAATGTATCAAGGCGGTGCGAAGCCCTGCGATACCAAATCAAAAATGTATCGAGGCGAGGTGAAGCCACATCACACCAAACCAAAAATATAGTTAAAAGAAGGAAAAAAATTGATGGTGAATGGTTTTCAGGTCCGCCCGGTGCGTAGCACGGGCACAAAATCTAGTAAATAACAAAAATGTAATTGAAATTGCAAATCTATTGGAAATGTACTTTTTAATATGGATGAGCATCGGATGGGTGGATACGGATTTGGTACCATCCGCGTCTAACCTCTTAAAATAACGGGTTTTAGAAATGCATCGCTGTCCAGTCCATTACTCGACGAGTTTGATACTAGCGGATGGACAGATGAACCGAGTAGATGTGGGTGGATTGACGGGTTTCAAACTGTAGATGAAAACCAACTTACTATTATGGAACTGACCACTGTCATATAAATAGGAACCAAGTTTGGGTGATATTTCTTGACAGTTACCAATAAAAGGCAAGAAATATCTGTTATGATTGATCTAGTGAATCCAGTTAAAACATTTTCCTTATACAAGGATGTATTCTGATAACTTAATACAGTTATTCAAACACTTGCATCATACAAGGCAAAAATTCTGATGATTATAATTGTATTACCTAGTAATAAGAATACACGAGTACGTGTTCCAGAACTCAAAACTTACAAATATCATCAGTTTAAAACTTTTTGCACCAATAACTACCTGCACAACCATGATAACCATCCTATTGTACTAGAATGTATTTGCAGAGAGGAAAACAAGGGCATGCAGATCGGGTCAATGCCCAAAAATGTTTTTTTGGAAAAGCTTTTTACTAAAAATGTCTAGTTTTTTCAAAATTCCCAAAAATGTTTTATCAATTTTTTAAGTCTATTTTACCCTTGAATTATTATTGTTATGACATCTAAGTCCTATACATTATGATTTTTTAATATTTTTTTAAAAAAAACTTTTTGAATAAAGAATAATTTTTATTAATATTTTAATTGATCGAATGTGTACCCATTGTTTAAATTATGTCCACAATACATAATAATAATTTTTTATTCCATCGAATGTGTACCCATTGTTAAAAATTGTGTCCACAATACAAGATAATAATTTTTTATTTGTTGAATGTATACCCACAGGGATTACATTGTGCACACAATGTGAATAATTATTTTTTAATTTGATGATTGTGTAACCACACTTCACATTGTGTACTTATTGCTCTGCATTGTATATACAACAGAAATGTGTACTCATTGTTTCACATCAAGCACAATGTGAATAATGTACGCATTGCGTAAAATTGTGTGCACAATACAAAATAATAATTTTTTATTTTCTTAAATGTGTACCCACTGTTTCACATTGTGTTCACAATAAGTAGTAATCATTTTTTATTTGATGAATAATAATAATGAGTACCCATTGTTTCACATTGTGTGTGCATACAAAAATCATTACCCTCTTCGCATTGTGTACCCACTGCTTCAAATTGTGTTCATAATAATTATCATTTTTTATTGGATGAATATAAGAATGTGTACCTTTGTTTCACATTGTGTATGCAATGTATACAAAAATCATTACCCACTTCGCATTGTGTACCTATTGTTTTACATTGTGTTCACAATAAGTAATAACCACTTTTTATTTGATGAATAATAATAATTTGTACCCATTGTTTTACATTGTGTGTGCAATGTATACAAAAATCATTACCCATTTCGCATTATGTACCCATTGTTTCACATTATGTATACAATGTATTGAATGTGTACCCACCGTTTTTTATAATGAACACAATGTATCAATGTGTACTCATTGTGTGTCAATGACATATTACCCTTATTAGAAATAAGTGCAATAATAAATATTATGGAGACCGTGAAAATGACCAAACTATCCTTATAGGAAATAAATAAAGTAATTTATAGATTGTGAAAATGACCATATTACCCTTATTGGAAAAAGTGCAATAAATTTTACGGAGACTATGAAAATGACCATCGAAATAAGTAAAATAAATGTTCAGATCGTGAAAATGACCATATTACCCTTATTGGAAAAAAAAACGCAATAAATATTATGGAGACCGGTGGAAAATGATAATAAGAATGTGTACCCACCGATTCTGTTTTTCATTGTGTTCACAATAGGACATAAGGCATAATAATTATATAATATGAACCCACACACTTGCTTCACACGCTAATTCTAATCGTAGCTAAGAACTACTTTTTCACTAGTGCAAGGAAATGATATTTTCTATAGTACTTGAAGAGGAAAAAACTAAATATACAATATTTCAAGAATAAACTCATCATCCCAAATGGTTCTCCGTAAACACTTATGTCACGCCTAATCACAAGTCCTACAAAGAGCAAAGCGAATTTAAGAAGTAGCTACAGACTGTGTAGGGTGCATTGAATCCCAAAATATGTTATCGTTGGGTTCTCGCATATAATGCATATTGTTTCACCCCATTGCCGTCAACACTCCCACACATAACCTCGGTGCTTGCAGTATACAAGAAGGCTTCAACAATGGGTTCCCAAACATGGCCCATCGTGTTTTAGTAAGACCTCCGTAGTAAACCACAACAGATTTGATTTGTTGATTACAAACATGAAAGCTATAGTGATCGAGAATACGAAATGGAGAATCATCAACATCCATAAAAGCATATTCAGATTTATGAAGGGAAAAAAAATGTAAAAGAAATGTTTGGACAAATTTTAACATAATTTTGTTTTACAAAATTTTCTTCTTGAATCGCAATTGCTAATTGTTGCAACCTATGCTGCACGGACACGCCTAGAAAGATGCCGTAACCGTGTCGGACACATGATCGGACACGACACAGTTACGACACGCCATGGACACGCCACTTCACATGTCGCTAAAAATCGACATTTTGACACTTTGCGGACACTTATTTGGACACTTTAGGACACACCATAAATGATTAATTTTTGGTATGGAAAATCAAAATAAACTAAATGCGAGGCTAATTTAATCGTCTTTTAGTCATATCCAAACATTATTTATGAAAAACTTGATCAAAATGTTATTATTATTAATTTTATTTGTTAGTAATCAAGTATTTTTAAAATAAAAATAACTATTATCTTGTGTAGATTGTTGTAGAATCTCATTTTAATGACGTGTGTAATACATATAACGTGTCCCCGTAACCAACATTTTTGAGATTTGACGTGTCCCCGTAACCGTGTCGTAACTGTGTCCCGTGTCCGTGTCTGTGCAACATAAACATAGGCTGCAACTTGTAACCGTCTCTGGTCCATCCTAGAAAAGAACCATGCAACCCCAATGATAGGTTCAGAAATAACAAACTTTAAAAACCTTTTCCAAACAATGGTCGAAGGCAGATTTGAAATTGGCCCTGGTCTTGAGCACATACGGGCTTAAGCTCGACCTGCCTTCCACCCTTTTTCATGGATGGAACTTAAGCTCCTAAGCCCCGATTACTAAATAAATACTGCTGGTTTTATTGAATTGAACTTCACAGAAAGATCACGAACGGCATAAATCCTACAAAAAACCGATCTTCATATTTATGAACCGCCTTACATCTTCGTAACGATCCCAGAGAAAGTGAATTATCAAGATATACTAGCATAAATCCCACATATGGCTCTACAATCTCAAATAGTAACTCGAGTTTCTGAGAACCATCAAGCCATCTTTAGTACGTTTGTATAGAGGCAACTTTTTATCGATACCCACAGATGGTACACTGCTAAGCCATATACCTTCACGCATGACTTTGTTCCTAAAATCGGGAGCCTTTGGATTGAGCTAAAAAATCAAACAGTGAACAAGTGAAAAGAAAAAGTGTTAAAACAAGGTCATGAGCTAACCATAATAATGATTGAAAACACGCAATTGAAAGGATTCTTACCTTTTAGCTTTGTCAACCAGTTTGTTGGCTCGTCAATTACGTTATTCCAAGACTCCTCTGAACTCTTTTTGTATTGCTCGAGGAGCTTTCGCATTGTGTTTGAGTATTGCTCCTAGAAAAATCCTCGCTTCAAAGAATATAATTAGAAATGTTAACGAAGGTGCTGCGAGAACTAATAGCATATAAACTTGTTATCAATGTAAACGAAAGCAAAGAATTCCACATACAAGACATAAAACTAGTAAAGTTATGATTCAGAGAAGTTGTTATTTAGATTAAGCTCACCATTCCCGGATGTGAGTTGAAGTTCTGAAATTGCCCATTTTGGTGCACCGTCAATCCATAGGGCTTGGCCACCATCCTTGTGCTTGAAATCTGGAAACTGCGGTTTTACCTGAAAGGCAGCATTTGTTTAACAGTTATTATCCTTGTGCCCGAAGCTCGCTCATCTTGCTTACTTGTTGTGCAGCTTTCCTTGACTCGAGTGGATTCATTGACAAAGCTAATGTTACGCACCATCATCTATAACATGGGGTATATCTGAATGTTAATATCATTTCATTCACAGCCTAATGGCAGTAAGTTATACTATTACTAATATCATATTCACAATAAAGTGGCAGATTAGAAAAGGCTTATCCACAGTGGTTAAATATTTATTCCAATATAAACTAATACTATTTTCAAAGCCTGCATTGGCCGTTCTTCATATATTTCAAAACAATCCCAGCTCCAAATAATGTAAGAGTATTTAAGTATGTTCTATATGTTCACAATTTTGTTCTCTCCTTAAGTAAATGCTAAGTATGCATCAATATGATTTTGGAGATTCAAATCCCTTGAATGATTCTATTTTTAAAAAAGTTCCAATTTACTTCCGTCGACAATTCCAACCACAATCATTCGCACAAAAATCTAAAGAAACCCAAAGTTAAATTAGAAAAAAAGAACTTACATTGCATCTTTCACCTTAGTGGAAATGATCACCTGCAACACTATATCTTCTCTAAAGCTTACAATTCAACCACCAATTCTTCTTCCTCTTATTCTCTCATCTCCAAACCCATCTTGAACCGATAGAATCATGATCAATTTCTCACAATTCGAATCGACTCAAAAACCCTAATTTCATATTCTAATCTTCAATTCTTTACTGCAAACTAAGATTTAATCGTTAAATCCTTCTCCCTTACTCTTATCCGTAAAAACACATCACTAATTCATCCCCAAATCACATAAACACTCAATCGATTCTATAAACACTATTTTTCACAAAATTAATCAACCCTAATCACCTCCATCAATTCTTTCCGTTCTTTAACATCATCACCATCACTCATCACTTAATCATTTTCCCATCTATCGATCTCAAAATCTCTTTGTTTTTATCAATATACTCTCAAACAGATGAAGATGATTTAAAGTTAAAGATGCTTAAACTAAAAACGAGACAAAGTGAAACACACAATGATCTGCCAAATTGTAAAAAGCTAAAGATACTTGAACACACAATGATCTGCCAAATTGTAAAAAGCTAAAGATACTTGAACTATTGGCTTCATTCAAAATGTAAATAGCAGATATGGCAGATTAGTACCATCGCCACCAATAATCATATTCCTATAGTTTTTCTTCTTAATCTTTTGCGGCGCTTCAAGTAATCCAAGAGCCTCCCTGCAACGTAATCAAGGAAACGGTTTGATTCTTGATAAGGTAATAAAACATTCCATAATTTCAACTACCATATTGTTTATAGAATCTAAAAGGCATTCAGCTCATGCAAGGATTGTAGGAATGTAGCTAAAACACATATCGATCAATGTTTGATAATATCAAATTAAAATGTTGATCGCTACGTGAACTATATCAATTAACTCATTAAATCCCAACAACCATACAAATCCCAACAACAACACATGATACCTGACAACACTAGATAAAGATTCCAGTAAATTGATTACCAGATGTTAACAAAACAACTTAACAGATAATTACAAAACCCTGGTGCAACAGAATCCCTCAAAAATCTGTAACCCGCACTATGGAATCCAAAACTATGTAACGTCCAAGTACTACTCACATTCCACACAAAATCAATGTCCTTTTTGTTGGTCATCCGCCTACCCTTTACCTTTAATGTTTGCGATTGATGGTGAGCTGTGATAAGTTGTATATGAATGACTCAGCAACTTTGCTGTTGTTGACATTGTAAATGAATACATTATCAGTAGCATCGTGCACCCCGATGTCCCACATTTTAAAGAACTCTTCGTGGGGTATCCGAAAGTCCGGGTTCATCATACTCAGGCTAAACCACCACAGCTAAACCTTGTTGGCCTTAGATAACCGTAAGTTCTTCTCTGCTTTATGACAAAGCCAAAATAACCCACCAAAGTTAACATCCACATCACCAAAATACAATTTTTGACCAACACTATTGGCATTTGAAATGCATCTATAACCAAGACTATTGGCATTATTACGCTGCATCAACCTGCAATAAGCAAAACCTCCAGAGTCAAAAGTAATAAACTTCGGTAAAAACTTCAGTAAATTAGATGGCCTATAAGCTATAACAAGTTCTTATTACAGATGGAAGAAGACAACTATACCTGATTTTGCTGTTGTTGCATCTGCTGCTGTGGGTTCCCAGCTCTCCTCGCACCCATTCTTTGTCCAGGCTGCCCTTCTCACTGGAGTGGGGGTAACACCGGATTCTCATTGAACTGCACACCAAAAGTTAGAAAATCAGATCTAGTTAAATGTACAATTACGCATCGAATCTATAAATCAAACATATAGAAAAGGGGACATCAAAAACTTGCAAGCCACAAAGTGTGAACATAAAAGCAAGTTCTAGTAGTTGATATCACATTCCTACTTATTTGTGGTATTATGGCCATAGATACAAATGAACTTCCTTCCGAAATTAGCAAAATTAGCAAAACCTTACCATTAATGCTCAGAAGTCTGTACATCAAACACCATTAGTGTTAAAACAATGACAAAATTTAAAAAACAACAAAAAAAAAGAAAAAGAACACAAAGTGAAACCCTTACTTACAATCCAAATATTGTCAACACCACCAAGTAAAGCGGCAGCAAGCTTTAATCTAAAAGGATTACAGACTCCGTACTCAATCTTAGTCCCTTCATCATTTTGGACAAATAAACAATCTTCTTACCACAAACAAGATTCACCGGAAACCATATTTCTAGTCACAAGTGCATCTTCTTTACCCTTAGCAATGAAAACACCTTCATGTCTATGTAGTTCAACAATCAATTTACTACCACCTTTCATTCCATCACCACCATGGCCTCTAATTCGATTCAACATTTCTTCCTTAACAGCTTCACAACATCAATCTAATTTTCAAATCAAACGTACCCATCTCAACCCCTTCCACTAAAATCTCAATTTCAATTTCAGTCGCTTGATTCAATTATATCCATTCCCAAAACCAAATTCAAATAAAAACCCTAATTTGTAGATCCAAAACCACCACATACCCATCTGCTCTTAGATTAGGTGATTCAAACAGAAACCCACTCTCCAATATCGTTCTCTCTCTGATTTGTAGCTTCAATTTCTCATTTCCAGTATTCAAAACCCCTAATTTCCTCCATTGATGGCTGCAACAAAACTCGAGTAGTCTTGCCGATTTGATTTCCTTCTCCCATTTCTTCTGTAACAACAATGCGTAGTTCTTCCCTCTTTCTCGCCTTCATAATCGTCATCTCCATCAAACCCCATGAACATCAGCAACATCCTTCACAACCCATATTTTTAAGAACGAAAAAGAATAGAGCAAAAAAAAAGGGTTTCAAAGAAGCCATTGCAATTTCAGCGGAAGAAGACCGTAGATTAGGATAGGTATGGGAATGGGAATATGCGTAATTGGGGTTTCTACCGCTAATCTCGGATGCATAAAGCCAATGAATTTCAAAGAAGCCATCCTAATCTGATGAATCGAATGGAATGGGATGCTTGGGTATACTGATCATAGTAACTATGGACCGTAGATTAGGATGCCATACTTGGATTGCGTAAATTTTTGGATATCATTGAACCAGAGAGATTTTATTCGGGAAGGTCATACGGATCAACCCCAGTATGTAAGAAGTTTGTGTTTCTTTCCTAAATTGTGTTTCTTTGCTAAACTAAATTCGGTTTAATTATCAACTTTCGTCACGAAAAAAATCCAAAGAAAAATATTAATAAATTTAGGACATTGTTATCAACATTCTGATATAAAAAAATCCAAAAAATGCATAAGAATGAATAGGGAAAATAAAAAATGAATTTGATAATTGGTGTGTTTCTTTGTGCTTTCTCTTTGTGCTTCCGGTTTGAATTTCGACTAGTCACATAAGTCATGAAGTAATTTTGACTAGCCATACATGTCATGAAGTAGCTTTTGTTCATACTGGTAGACTCAAGTTATAAGATTACTAGAGATGGACCACGAAATTCTGGATGGATTCAGACTTCAAATGTGATATAAAGACATACAAACTATGAAGCACAAAGATCCGGGAGGGTTCTGACTTCAAAGTTAGCATTATACATCATCGAAATCGATAAATATGAAGCTCAATGTCGATTCGAACTTCATATGTGGTATAACGGCATACAAACTATGAACTGAGAAGCTCCAGGAGGGTTCAGACTTGAAACTTAACATGATACATCATCTAAATCAATAAATATGAAGCTCAATGTCGATTTTGAACTTCAAATACGGTATAACGACAAACAAACTATGAATCATGAAGCTTCAAGGGGGTTCTGACTTAAAACTTGGCATGATACATCATCGAAATCGATAAATATGAAGCTCAAAGTCGATTCGAACTTCAAATATGGTATAAGGATATACAAACTATGAACCAATAAGCTCTGGGATGGTTTTGACTTCAAAGTTAGCATGATACATCATCAAAATATATAAATATGAAGCTCAATGTCGATTCGAACTTCAAACTCGGTATAACGGGATACAAATTATGAACCATGAAGCTCTGGGAGGGTTCTGACTTCAAACTTAGCATGACACATCATCAAAATCGATAAATATGAATACCAATGTCGATTTGAACTTCAAATGTGGTATAACGGCATACAAACTATGAACCAAAAAGCTCGAGGAGGGTTTTGACTTCAAACTTAGCATGATACATCATCGAGATAGATAAATATGAAGTTCAAATGTCGGCTCGAACTTCAAATTCGGTATGGCAGGATACAAACTTTGAACCACAAATCTTCGGGAGGGTTCAGACTTCAAACTTAGCATGATACATCATCAAAATCGATAAATATGAAGCTAAGTGTCGATTCAAACTTTAAAGGTATATACGATACCAAAATATTTTTTAGTAGAATAAAGTCATAACCTGGCTCGAGATCGAAACCCTGCCATGAGTGAACCACTATAAGCCAGAAACTTGGTAAGAACGATGAATCTATCCATTAACAGGTAAGATTCTGTCGAAATATTCTCTGAAACCTTAAACAAACCCTCTTCTGGCAACTTCGAGGCATGACCTGGCTCCGAGATCGAAACCTGGCCGTGAGTGGACCATTATTAGCCGAAAACTTGGTAAGAACGATGAATCCATCCATTTACCAGTAAGATTACATAGGAATATTCTCCTAAACCTTAATTAAACACACCCATTTTATTCAACTTCGATATTGAACCTGACTCCGAGATCGAAACCTAGCCGCGAGTAGACTACTTTAAGTCGAAAACTTCATAAGAACGATGAATCCACCCATCTACAGGTAAGATTCCATCAGAATATTCTTTTAAACCTTAAGCACACCCCGTTTCGTCAACTTCGATACTGAACCAGCTGGATCCGAGCTCGAAACCTGACCGCAAGTGGACTACTATAAGTCGAAAACTTTGTAAGAACGATGAATCCACCCATGTACAAGTAAGATTCCATCGAAATATTCCCCAAAACCTTAAACACACCAGTATCGTCAACTTCAATATTAAACCTGGCTCCGAGCTCGAAACGTGACCGCGAAAGCAAGACTCCTATAAGTCTAAAAACTTCGTAAGAACGATGAATCCACCCACATACATGTAAGATTCCATCGAATATTCCACGAAACCTTAAACACACCATGTTTCGTCAACTTCAATATTGAACCCGCTCCGAACTCAAACCTCGGCCGCGAGTGGACTATTATAAGTCTAAAACTTTGTAAGAACGATGAATCCACCCATCTAAGGTGTAAGATCCCACCCGAATATTCCCAAACCTTAAACACACCCCTTTTCGCCAACTTCAATACTGAACTTGGCTCAATTTTTTTGTCATAACTGCATTTAATGACCTTTATTAAAGGTTGCGAAAGGCGGTTGTAGATAGTGGTTTTTATCAATACTAAAAAAATTAGCGTATGCATACCAAACTAGATTTTAGCGTAATAAAATAAAATTTAGTAGAAGTAAATAAAATTTTAAAGTAGTGAATAAAATTTTTGCAGAAGTGAATTTTTTTTTTAGCAGAACTGATCAACTAGATATGAAACATAACAAAATTTTTAAGAAAATGATTTTAATACCTTTATCTTAATATGCATATCAAATACTTTGGGGACCGTGGAAAATGACCAGATGACCTTTATCTTAGCAGAATCTGATCAATAAATATTTTAGAGACCGAAAAATAACTAGTCTACCCTTACTAGATTACTGAAGATAGACATCTGGTGTAAATTCAGATATGAAATAAAGCATATTTTTTGGATAATGACAAAAATACCCTTACCTTAATAAATGCATCAAATATTTCGGAATTGTGGAAATGACCAGATTACCCTTACATGAGTAAATGCAACAAATATTTCAGCAAACCGCAAAAAGACCAGATTATTTTTACCTAAATACATGCAGCAAATATTTCAAGAAATATGAAAATGACCAAGATACCATTACCTAAATAAATACTGGTAACCTAAGTCTCTAATACTAAGCTACGAGGTTTACCCGAGACTATAAAGCAACCACAAAATCTCATATAGACTATTACCGGGTTTTCTATCCAATCATGAGAAATATGTTTTGAGAAACTTCTTATTGTGTGGGAAAATTCCTTCTCGATTGAAAATTTTCATTTGAAACTTAAATCTCTTCTTTAGCGGCAGCTTAGCCGCTTCTCACTTCTCATTTGAAATGTAAATTTCTTCTTCGCGTAGTTCTCCCCAACTTTGTATAAGAAAGTCAACCAAGATCACCCCACTTGCACATTTTAGTCAACAATGAATAATAAATTGGGACCCACTTGTAATTTATACTAGTGGAATAATTCATGAGCCAACAACCGGAGAATCTTGAAAAGAAGTTACTAATAAACAGGTCCAACTTGTACTTTAGCTATTAATGAACCAACAAATGTCGCTTAATCCGGTATAGGAAGAAAAATGTAATATGCAGCTTTAGATCATAAGGTTAAAAAATCAAGTTTTGTTTAGCATAAAATTCCATTTACTTACCACACCAAATTTATAACCAATTAGATAAACTCGTTCTCTCACAAATTTAGTACCGCCACATTACTTCACTATAACTCATGATCCATCAAAATATCCATCGAATTCAGGAACATATAATCATTATAGTACAAGGGAAAGAATAAGATGTTTTATTAGACGAAGTTGTCTATATGTATAAGAGTCGTCCGTGCCTAGCTTTAAGTCTAACACCCATTCCATTGCAGTTGAGAATACGATCACCTTCACATACCGAAAGCATCGTAAAACTTAATAAAACAACTTAAGAATACAAAAGGCAATTATTGATGTTTAAATTTAGTCAAGAGAGACTAGAGAGGATATCATGGTCTACCGCATACAAGGAGCTATCAAGAGTCTGCAGTGCTTTTGCCAAGCTCTAACACTATACAAGGTCATAGCACTACCCGCATGACAGCCTTTATGGAGTTATCCTCAAGTTGAGGTGTATTATGGCGTTAGGACAGAGTCCAGCAACTTAGCGAACTTGGGTGCTTGTGTGCAACAAAGGGTTGGAATATTGGATCATTAACTTCAAGGCTCTCAAAGTTAATAGAATATCTAGTCTCGCATAAATATATAATTCCGTTCCACTATAAATATGCGACTTGTCCAAATTTGCAATTCTTTCAAACCTTTAAACTACCATTTCAGGTGACTAAGTATCATATACCATACTATTATAGATACCCCATTTTTGTTACTTCAAGTCGATCAATCACAATTCTCAAAAGACTTGGGCATTTTACTACCATGTGCATCATGTATCATGGGATGCAAGTAAAATTGCAAACATATGGGTGAATGCTTGAGTTTGTGTGAAACACTATCAAAGATAATTGACTAGAACAAAAAAATAGGAATGAAAAAAGTTCATGTGCAGGTGATGTAATTCAACTCAAAACATCTCTTAATGGGGTATGTAACTCATGCATGATTCATGAGGCGAACAAATCAAAAAGGACACACATTGCACATGGTTTCTAATCGACTAGGCCAAGTGCATTCTTTAACATGTTATTTCACAAAGAGAACAATCATCGATATACCAATTCCTAAATATTTGCCATTAACATTAGGAACTCCGATTTTAACCTATGCCCGAATATAAGTTCTCGCAACCTCCTCGCAAATGCCAGAGATATTTATCGTGCTCACATGTGTAAAGAGAAGTCTAAAATGACTACTTGTTGCGACTAAATTACAACACCAAAACATTCTTCTAGATTTACTTATTCGACTAAGTCAATTACCGGTGTAGTGATTCTACGTAACAAAAATCAAGACCAAATCAAGTTACCAGCAGGTAGTAGTTCTGAGCTGAGCAAAAAAATAATATTCAAGAGCCTTTGGACTTATATGCCTTACCCCCAACTTTAAACCGTGATTTCTTTGTCTTCTGGTACATGAATCCGCCTGGTCATTAAGAAACTAAATATTGGCCCGGATATCTTCCGATCATTAGGAATGTCAAGTAAATGACCAAACATGGCTTTTCAAAGATTAGAAAATTCATCGCGTAATGTATTTTGTACACTGGAGTGGAGTGAGTATTCATTCCCAAATACCACCTGGCCCCAGACTTGTACTCATCTGGGTAAACATATCCTACATAACACAATAAAAATTTATAACAAAACCATGGAAAAGTCCAACACAGATAATAGTGTTATTTGTTAAGAGATCTTTACTCATTGCCGAAACTATGAAACTCACTAATCGACTCCTAATTCACATATTTACCTTTCCCTCAAAGAACAACTCGCAGTTTACCTCTTCTCCAAACACCCCCGCTTGCAACCTACAAAATTTTCCTTCACGCTTTAGTGCTTACGTATATTCAAATTTTTTACAAGTATCAACTTAACAATTCAACAAGGCAGATCTCTGTTACCACATTCGCGGAAATTTGTGTTGTCGAAGAGCCTAAATACATCATTTTGGTAGAAACAATCTATCCTTTTAGTATTTTTAGTTATCTTAAATAACCACCAAACATCCATGTCTATCTTATTAAAATTTGTAATTATCATAAATAGTTATCAAAGATCCAAATCTAGCTCATCGGAATTTAAAGTTATCTTAAATAACCGCAAAATATTCATATCTATGTCATCAGGATGTGTATCTAGATCTTACTTTAATCCTCATCATAGAAAATGACCCTTCTTCAAATTTTACATCTTTCTGAAAAGGCAAATAACTAAGTAAGACTTATTGTTGCCGAGATAAATTCAAGTAGATTGATAGTTCGATGAAAGACGTTAGAAAATACAAACCTGAAACATGTTGATTAACAAGGAACAAGAATAGCAGTAAAACACTAGCAAAAAATTGATGTAGTTTAAACTCAGTTCAATAAATAAGCCTTTGATGTGACTTGGTCGCGAACCCATTCATGCGCCATAGCTTGTGTATGTGTAGCTTTTTTTCTTCATTTTATTTTATTTTATTTGAAGAGAAAAGATTAATATATTTAAATGAAACTTCAAAATGATTAAATGAAAACAATGAAGAATGGAAGATTTCCAATTGAAGAAATACAATTGATAAAAGACGATATAACTTCGATTTTATTTTATCACTTTTTTTTTTTAATGCTAAAGTCATTTTTTATACATATGTTAATAAGAGATTTTTATTGGAAAAATTGAAGATTTATATATATTCACCCCCTTGACATTTAGTTAATAACAAATGACCTAATTCAATATATAATGATTTTTAGAATATTACAATTTTTTTTTTTTTAAACATCATTACAAAATTCGATAATGCATCTTTAATATGTCTAATATATAAGAAACACGTTGAATACACAAGTGATGCAAAAATGAACAAGTTAATTTGCAACTCAATCTTAAAACTGAAACACATTAGTGAAATTGGAGAAGAGAAGAACATTAGGACTAAAACAATAACAAACAAACCTGTTATAGGGGCGACATTGTAATAGGACAAAAGGGTCATTACATGATAATTCAAGTATCCCTTATTAAAAAAAAAACTGGAAATGACAAATTAACCCTCATAATTGATAACCTAGTTTAGTGATGATAATCAAGTTTAGTGTTAATGATTAATTTCACTTATATTAACTCAAAATCAAAACCAAAATCAATTTTTTAGAGTTAAAAAAAAATTTAGAGGAGAAGGTCAATCTCAATCAATCAAGAAATTAACCAACAAAATGAAGAACCAGACTCGAAAATGACCGGTATACTTCTAAATTAGTCCCAACTAGCTTGTTTTTGCTCAAAGTTATCTAAAGTACGTAAAAAATCAAATTTTTTTACATTTTTGAGCTAATTACTTGGTTGGAATTTTGCTCATAACCAATCAGAATCAAGTTACGGTTCGTAAAAGATGAACTAGCAAACCGTAATCGTTAAATTTGAAGAAAACCCAATCGTAAAACTCAGTTCTGATTGGTAACCAAAAGCTCGATACCAACCAGAATCAAGAAAATTCTCGTGATATAAGAACATACGATTTGGTAATTGAACTATTACCAACCGTAACAACATCAAAATCTCCATTCACGTTCGTAATTGAGTTAAAATCAACCGTAACTCACATAAACCTTAAATTTCAATTTCAATTTTCATCTAAAACCCTAATTTTTGATAGAAATTAAACTTAAATCGAACAAAATAAACCAAATCGTAACTGGGTTTTCAAAAGAATGATTAATTGGGATATGAAAACTAATTGGGGGATATAGCTACAAGACAAAATAGAGTCCCAATAGCAGTTTGGGTCACCCTTATGTAATTATTTTTTAATTCCTAATTTACCCCTCACTAATTAGGTTTAGTGGTTAATAATAATTAGTAAAAATCATAAGTATTTGGGGGATAGATTAGTGTGTATTTTTATTTGTGTTTGGGTGAGATTAGAAGGAGGGAAAAAAATATTTGAGAGGAATTTATTTTTTTGAAAATGGAAGATGATTGTGATGAGAGAATTACCGCTAATAAGAGGTTGAAAAATTGATTTTTTTCTTTGAATCCACCATTGTTGCAGTTGAAAAAGCTTGGTGTCGGCATGATATTCAACCAAAAACCCATGCGGGCAATTGTTGGAAATGTTCATAAATTGTTTGCCACTGTCGACATGGTATTCAGAATGTTGATTTTTTTTCTGGTTTTGAACAGGTACCGGCATGGTAATCTAGTTTTCGAGCATGTCGGTACATGTTCCGGCATAGTATTTTGCTTAAATTTCTATGCCGGAACAGGATGAAAAGTATCCAGAATGTTGATTTTTTTTTTCACTTGACTACCGGCATTGATAGGAAATTCTCGAGCATGCCGGTATCATGTTCCGACATATGGTCTTCATCAATTCCGGCATGGTCTTCATCACTTCCGTTTTGAACAATACCGGCATAGTCTTCATATCAACTGACCATGCCTTCGAAGTGGACTGATTAATACCAGAAAAATTTGGTTCACAGTTTTGATGGAACATTATCCTTGACATTAAAAGGTCTAGGCACGAAAAAATAAAGAAAAAAACATACATTTCACTAATGAAAAAAACTTATATTGTTTCTTTTTCGTACATCCAAATTAATAATACATTTCACGAATGAAAAACACAAAGCAAAAAAAATGGCATTGATATTCTCGATGTTATTTATTGGTAACAGGAACAAATGATTTAACTAACAAGTTTTGTGCGCGTGATTTGAAATTAAAACTTCGATAAGCCCAAGTTTAGCAGAAGATTCAGTTCTTGTGTTATTTAGTAGGGAGTATGATTATATAAATTTGCTTGTTTGATGCTACTTTCACAAGTGTAAACAACATTTTTATTCCCTAATTATGAAACTAAAAAAGAAAAAGACAAAGAGAATTACAGTTTGAAAAGGATATGCGATGATATGAGCAACGGTTCCACCACAAGCACCGGTTAATCCATTAATCAAAGCATCAGACATGACTAAATTTTTGAAGAAAAAAAAAGAAACAGAAGGAAAATTGAAGAAATTAAAGTCAGCTTATGTGTTTAATCGGGGTCGAAGGTGCGAAAAGAAATGAGAAATAAAACCAGAATCATATTATACATCAACAAAATACAAAATCATCAACAAAAGTAAAGACTTAAGTAAATGAGGAGGAGAATAAGGGGTACAGTTCTTGGAGACCGGTTCCGGGTTCGAAACTTTAACCTAGAAGATATTTTCCTCCACCATCTACTCCATTAGTGAAACAGTACCTCAAAATCAAATCCAGAAATTAAAGATTTCTTTTAGTGTGTGTTTTTTATATTTGGTTTATAATTTGTCATAAAAAATTTAATTACACTACACCAAATTCCCGGAATCGTATGAGGCATTAAGAACAGCTTATTGGTTCACAATTTCCTTCACAAATGTCCGTTATAAAAATATTCGTAACATTTCAAAGCCGTTACTAAATTTTTAAAAATTCGTAATGAGCCGAGCCGTTACGAATTTTTTTATAGGCGTGCCACTCACACGCTTGGTCACACTGGCCGTAACACCTAGAATTTTGCGTGTGCCACTCACACGCGGCATCGTTGTTTTTCCACCCAAGATGAGTAACACTAGAGGATATTTCATCCCATGCGTGTGCCATTCACATGGGTGCCATTGCTTTTCTTCCCATGCCTTAGTGAAATCGATAAATCGATTTATCACTTTCTCTTTTTCGCTCCTGCTCTCTTCTTCCTCTCACTAAAACCATATCTCCTCTTCTTCCCCGAAGATTCACTTCTATTAATCGAGATTAAGATTTCGATTTCATAATCTATGTAAGTGTTTCATCATCTATTTTAGGGTTTTGACTTTTCCGATTTTAGGCTTCGGTTTGTTAATCAAATTCTAGGAGGTTTTTTTTTTCCAGTTTGTTAATCAAATTTAGGGTTTCATCATCTGATTTTCAGTTGTTTATGAGAGTTCAAAGTTGGAACTATTTCATCATCCGATTTTAAGGGTTTCATCTGATTGATCCAGATCGAGGTTTGTTATTCCGTTTTTTTTCTTGTGATTTGAAGTTTTTTAGATTTTTAGTACTTGCAATATAAACCCTAATCTCTTGTGAGAGTGTCGTTTTGTAGTCTGCTTTTAATTAGAATCCATTGGAGACGAAGTAGGGTTCAGTGTTGAAGTTGCAGCTTCAAGTGCATAGAGATATGGATTATGGAGCTTCGAAGTCGTTGGCTAGGGTTGTAGTTGAGAATCGAGATTGTGTGTCTAGCAGTGTGGAAAGAAGCAATTGCAGGTGATATTCAAGAATGGGAAATTGAGTTATGGAAGAGTGAATGAAACTGAATTATTGTGTGGGCTGAGCTAAACTGAAGTTGATGGTTGAACTGAATGCATTCACGCCATGGCATTGCATTTGGTCTGGAACTGAGATTGGTAAGGGTTCAGCTGGTGCTAGTTGTGCTGTTAAGAAGTTGATGTTGTAGAGCTGAAGTCAATGGTGTTGGTAAGGCTGAATGAAAGAATGGGTTGAGCAGTACCTGGAGATTAAAGCAGCTGCTGCAATGGAAACCAGGTGAAGGTTGTTGGGGTTTGATGTGGAATGGTTTTAGCTCAAGTTGAAAGACTGAAGCTCAAGCAGCAGATGAACGTGTGTGGTTACCCTTTTCAGACAACGATTTGAATAACACAACAGTAAGTCAAACACCGCAGCTTTTGTATACCTTTTTCTTTCTTTTTCTGAACGTTTTATTTTCTCACTTGTTTTCGTCATCTGCAGATATTTGTTGGTGGTTTGGATCCAAATATCTCTGAAGAGGAACTGAGGCAAATCTTTTTGCAATTTTGGGAGCTTGTCTTAGTAAAAGTACCACCGGGTAAAGGATGCGGCTTTGTACAGGTTCTGGGACTAGGTACATTTATAATCTAGCTTGCTTTCCTAAATGTAATCGTATAAGTTTCATTAAGGTATTCAACTCAACTTTTATGTTAGGTTCGTTGGGAGTCAAAGCATGAAACTTCTTTGGATGTAACAGTTAGCTTTGTTTGTTCCAATGTAGAGCATATTCTGAAGAAGAACTTCAAAGGGTGCAAGGGTCTATGATTGGTCAGTAAATTTTCTGCCTTTCATGGGGTAGAAGCATGGGAACCAAATAGGTAACAGTAACTGTCCTTTTTCTGTAATGATGATTATGGAGTATGCACCTTTATATGTTGGGCTCTTGGTTTCATTCTTTTTTTCTTTCAGTATGATAGTTTGCAATTACAGGTGTGTGGCATGAGTTGCATGCAAAGGTCGAATGAGATAATGGTCGAATCGGCGGTGTTAACTTGGATTGAGTTGTATGAAAGAGTTTCGCAAGAGATGGAGCAGAAGAATGAGTTGGTGATGTTTGATGTCAATGAGAAGCCTCGTGCGTTGGAGCTATAAATGAATGTATGAATCTGTGTGAATGGATATGCGGTGGAAGGAGAGTTAAGCTATTACCTTGTCCTGGTGGTGCCGTTGAAGGTGGAAATTGGTTGTCAGTTTCACAAAAATGGTGGTAACATTGATGAGAGTTTTGCATCCACCCTGCTGTAAGAATTTAAGAGTAACAAGAAGAGATATTTTGAACTTACAAAAATTGATGGTCATGTTGTCGAAGTTCGGGTAAATACCGCAAAAGCTTTGTGTTTTCCTTTTTCATCTTAATTTGATACAACCACTAAATTGTTCAATTGAACATTTCATGTAAGCAGCGGATTGATCAATTATGTGAGCCGCTTCATTCAAAGAAAAACTAGAAATTGCTACCATGGAAGAGAAAGACATGGTTTTTGATGAAATCCTTCCCCAAGCTTTTAATTGATGGTGATGTTTTTGGATATTGTGTCATCCGTAAGGTATATGTACTATTCCGTGCCTATTGAGTTGCAATTTTTTTGAATATTTGTCTTTCTATTTACTAATTTTTACTGCTTGATACCTTATTAAATCTGAAACATTGTATTTTGTAGACTATGTGGATGTTAAACATAGCCCATCTCAAAGTTGTGAGATGTTTTATCTTGTCGCAGTTGGATATTAACAATTTCTGAAGTTAATTTGCATTTTTTCTTCTATTAAATCCAGATTATTCTTTCAAATATTTCTTAGCTTCTTGGCATATGAAAACCAATGAGAAATTTAGTTAGCTTTGTTTGACTAGTATATATATGGATATTAAACAGCCTGGGGTCTTTAGGGGCGACACAAAACGACAAAAACTGTCATAATCGGTAGGTTATTTCACAATCGGTAGGTTATTTTCGGGCGTTTTTAATCCCAAACTACCCTTACAATCGTAGATAACAATTCAATCGGGTAGTTAATCAACAATCGGGAGTAAATTTAGTTTGTATAACTTCCGAATATAAAGTATCCCCAAAATAAAATCCTCTATCTTTTGAATTTTGACTATCCTATAATCGGTAGTAAATAAAGTTATCTTGACTCCCGATTAAAGTAGACCTTTGTCAAATATCCTACCATAATCGGTAGGGAATTTAGGTTATTTAACTCCGAATATAGAGTAGCCCCAAAATGAGATTTTGCGAAAATCCTTTTTTTGGAATTTTGGTTGAGCCTATAATCTGTAAGAAAGGAAGAGTTATCATGACTTCCGATTATACAAAGCTCTCTTTGGAAATATCCTACCATAATCGGTAGTCAAAATAGTTCATATAACTACTAGAATATAGAGTAGCCCCAAAATCGCATTTTTGCAAAAATCCTTTTTTTTTTTTGAAATTTTGGTTGAGCCTATAATCGGTAGTAAATGAAGTTATCTTGACTTCCGATTATCCTTGCTCTCTTTGCAAATATCCAACCATATTCGGTAGTCTAAATAGTTCATATAACTACCGAATGTAGAGTAACCCCAAAATCGGTTTTGCAAAAATCCTTTTTTTGGAATTTTGGTTGAGCCTATAATCGGTAAGAAAGGAAGAGTTATCATGACTTCCGATTATACAGTGACTCTCTTTGCAAATATCCAACCATATTCGGTAGTCAAGATAGTTCATATAACTACAGACATAATACAGTAACCCCAAAATCAGATTTTGCAAAAATCCTAATGAAATTCAATTTTCTCGTAGAAATTTTTTTCTACGAGACGCTGTCTCGCACTCTGCTAGGGGGCGCTGCCCCCTAGACCCCCGCGACCTGACCTGTCAGGTCGAACACGGCCGGGAGGGGCTACGCCCCCCCAGACCCCCTGTATAGCGTACCGGCATTGTATTCATACCACGTCCATGCCCGCACCGAGCTTTTTCAACTGCATTGGTTGAGCCTATAATCGGTAGTAAATGAAGGTATCCTGACTTCCGAATATGAGTTTCCCCAAAATGAGATTTTGTAAAATCCTCTATTTTTCTAATTTGTTGAGCCTATATTCGAGTAGTCAAAATAGTTTATATAACTAAGAATATAGAATTTCCCCAAAATGAGATTTTGCACCGGTAGCTAAAAAACCTAAACTACCGATTATGAAGGGTATACAAGTATTTTCAACCTATTTTGTCTTTTGTGTCGCCCCTAATTCTTTCGGGGTTTCCCCTAAAGACGCCAGGTTAAACAGATGGTGATGTTAGATGATTAACTTTGAAGCCTTATTTTATACTCGCTATCATGCATTTACGGTTGGTGCCTTTTGATTGAGGTTTTCCGAAGTATGTTCTGCTAAAAATAGTTGTCTCTCATATTTGAGTCTCAGTGGCTGATTCAGAGCAAAGATTATGGAGCCTTATACGCCACCAAAGTACGCACTTCTTGAGGGGATTTTCGCGGTGATACAAAAAGATTGGATATCAATGTTTAATGAGCACGAACTTCAGGTAATATCTCTGAGGATTAGAGATTTCTATGAATGACCTGGTATTGTTTATCTTTTTGGAATTGCAATCTTCATTTTTGTCGACTTTTATGAATGCCCATCACTGGCTCACAAAATTCCATCACTAGATGTACTTTAAATTGCCTACAATTTGCATCATCTGATTTTTCCCTCAGTCCCCAGTAGCCATACTAGTTTTCACAAATGAAATGTGTTTCACAGCTGTACATTTTCTAGTTCACAATCTATTCTTTCGAATTGCTTATAGTTTCCAAATATAGCATGGAATAGAAGCGTTTGTTATTAACTGTCAAGAAACCAACTGCATAGAAGTCATCATTTATTTGACTGCAAGTTAGTGAAAAATATTTTTGTCAGTATACAATTTTATTTTCTCCTGCAGAATGATAAAATGCGAAGTTCATGAATTTTTCAAGTGTGTAAATATAGTTGTTGTGCTTAAATACACAAATATTTGATCATTGGATTATATTTATCCAACTTAGTTAAGTTACTTAGTTAAGTAACCTATTACCATTGAATGGTTGAGCCAACTTAGTTAAGTTACTTGGCCGAAATGTTTTGATAGCACCTAAAATGGAAAAAGGACTAGGCTCACTACCTGCGTGCTAAGCATTGCAGTCTTCGATTGTAATTTACCATCAAGCATCGGCATTATGAATTATAAGAAATGACGATAAATTGAGGCTATCTCGGGGGTTTGTGACTGGATGCTCTCGAGGACCATTGCTTGGTTTCAAATATCTGGAGCCTCAGTTTTGTATTAAAAGGTTATTGAAAATTATAAGAAAAGTGTCATTTTCTCTCCTTTTCTTTACCTGCTATGCGTGTCCAAATAGCAAAAGTTAAATAAATTACCGCACATGTGCCGATTGATTTGTGCTTTCATTTCAAAGTAGCTTGGTGATGCTTCTGAAGAAGCTCTTGATAGATTACCAACCTCATCTACTTGTAACTTCCACCCTATAGAAGGTATATTGGTATTCTTATATATGTTTTTGGTTTGTTTTGTGTAGCATGGGTTGTTAATTATCAACTTCAAGCCAGGGATTATGGAGAACTTGATGAAGAATGCTGCAAGGATAGCTTAGGTCTGATTTGTGCTTGGCGACTAGTATTTGGGAAGTGCTTGGCTCATTAGGTCCCTTATGTTTGCAAGTGTTGTAAGTTTCTCTGTAGTATCTCGTGATTTAAGTTAAAAGAATTTGTGAACCGAACTTAGGAGCTTAGAAAGTTTTTATGAACCGATTTAGGAACTTAGTAACTTAGTAAGTTTCTATGTATTTCCCTTGGAATTTGATACTTTACAAAAAAAAATTAGTCCGAAAAGAATGTGTGGGTTGGTTATTGAATGTGATTTGAATTGATTGTTGAATGTGGATGGAATAAATGGTGTATGTTGGTTATTTGGAATGCCAGGCTTATTTCCGGCAGAAAATGAACTGCCGGTCAACCTTGACCAGGTCAATGTTGACTAGCAGTAATTTTTTTTGTTGTTACGAAAAAATTCGTAACGGCTGTAAGTTGTTTCAACTTGCCACGTAGTAACGGGCCAGTAAAGTCAGTTGCAATGTGCCATGTAGTAACACCGGCGACGTTACGACAACGTTATTACAAAAAAAATTGTGAACGCCCGTAGAGTGTTACCAAGTGGAAAATTCGTAACAGCTCACATCTGCATTGAGGGCCGTTACAAACCAAAAAACGTCCACAAAGCCAGTTACAAAAAAATGTAACACCCACTTTTGCAACAAGCAAGAAGTGCTTTTAGTTTAAGAACTTGGTTCTGTTTCTAATCCCAGAATTTGGTGTAGTGTTTAGTATATATTTGTTGTACAAAATATACCTCCTTCGGGTGGGATTTACATGTGGACAATGAACTTGTTGGCTACTGGGAAAAGAATGAAAGATTTTCAACTGAAACAATACATTTGACAAAACTTGATATATAACATATATTTTATTTTACATTTCTTTAATGTTAACATTATTCTTTTTCCTATTTACGTTGATAAGAAAAAAAATTTAAACTTTTTAATATTTAATACATATTCATCCCCTTAGGTTTAGTTAATAAAAAACGATTTAATTCAATTTGTAATGTTTGTAACAGCATTACCAAATATTTTTCCAAAAACCATCATTCAATATTCTATAAGGTATCCTTATTATCTTATTACTAGATTGTTTGGCACGTGCACATGCACGTGCAAGCTGGAAATGGAACCCATCATTTTTTTTTTGTGTTATGGGTAGTGGGACCTATTATCAAATTACCATTATGTCCTCACTTTTATTTATATTAGGATTGGATGAGTAAATAAAATTAGGGGCAAAATAGGAAATTCCAAATTTACAGCTTCAACAACTGTTCCTCTAAGGGGTGTTGGCTTTATATATAGTAATAGATATTTTCAATATGCATTAGCATTAACTTATTTAAGAAAAATATGTACTGTACGATACTTTACAAACACATTGAAGAGTCCAAATTTGTGCACCCCCAAAACTGGGGTGCACATTACGGCTGTCATGATTTGTTGACAAAACCTCTTAAAACCACTTTCCTCATTTGACTTTATTTTTAGATTTTTTTTTTATATTAAAAAGAATTCTTTTCTGATCAGTAAACACTGACTCTCTGGTTAATAAACTCTTCCATATGTTTGATTAAAATAAAACTCACCTTTATGAAATATGGGAAATATCTCTTCCATTTGCGAAATAAATCATAGACTTTAACCCCCAGATAAAGTTGAGAGTCAATCAATCGGAGAGAGGTACAAATTTGAGGCATTAATTTTATTTTATTTTTATTTTTTTTTTCTAATTATTCTAGATCGATATTTTACTGTTATTCTTTTCTTCACGGCAACTGGAAACTCCATTAATGAAACTCAAAATACCTGGTGCACTAATTCTATTGGTTTCGATAAATCGATATTTTCTGTAGCGATAAAGGAAC
Source organism: Papaver armeniacum (assembly GCA_023531295.1). Classification (NCBI taxonomy): domain Eukaryota; kingdom Viridiplantae; phylum Streptophyta; class Magnoliopsida; order Ranunculales; family Papaveraceae; genus Papaver; species Papaver armeniacum. The sequence continues at coordinate 60,312 of JAJJWW010004808.1, forward strand.
AATTATCAAATGTTATAATCTAATTTATTTATTAAATGTTACCATCAAATACTCAAAATCAACTAGTCAAGTACATATGTTTGGTTTTGAATCTAGAAAAAATGGAGATTAAAGACAGTAGAGAGAGCGAGAAGAAAGAAAAGGCATTAATAGAGGAGGAGAAATTAATGGAAGAGTAGGCATTAATGGAGGAGGCGTTGTGGATATCCTCTGTTCTTTTTTATTTTTAACCTAATTCTAAACATGGACAAGCCGAGGCAAAGAGTGAAAAATAGATAATAAAAATAAAAAGAATATATAAAAACAAAATAAAAAGAATAAGTGGTTTTGTGAGATTTTTTCAGCAAATCAAGACAGTTGTAATGTGCACCCTAGTTTTGAGGGGTGCACAAATTTGCACTCCACATTGAATGTATAAGTGTGCAAAAAGTGATTTTAAAATGAACTAGTTAGTTTGCAACTCTACCATAAAACTAAAACAAATTAGTGAAGTTGGAGAAGAGAATCGGGCCAGTGAAAACAACCGGGTTTAGAAATTCACCCACGTACAATCCACCAAAATGATCCGAGTGTCCACCCGCTAAAATTCGAATTGGACCTGAAAAAACGGGGGTACAACAACCACACTCAATATTTCGTTAGGCAATCTGTATGGACTAACTCCAATATAATTCCAATAGATTCAACTAGACAGTCAGACTCAATCAAGGAAAATATATCCAAGAGTTATATCTTTGTTTCTGAATGTAATCAGCAAATCAAACAGATAGAATCCACGAGCCTGATTATTATGAGAAACAACTTGAACGGTACCAAAGACCAATGTTCAAGTGTCAATCAATTTCAATCAACAACCAAAGGTTGGACACCAATTAATTGAACTATGCATAACATGTGATATTTCAATTATACAAACAAATATAATATGGAAAAGAAATAACACAGACACCAGAAGTTTTGTTAACGAGGAAAGCGCAAATGCAGAAAAACCCCAGGACCTAGTCTAGATTTTAACACCATACTATATTAAGCCGCTACAGACTCTAGCCTACAAAAAGTTAACTTCAGACTGGAATGTAGTTGAGCCCTAACCAATCTCACACTGATTAAGGTACAGTCGCGTTCCTTACGTCTCTGTATCCCAGAAGGAATCTACGCACTTGATTCCCTTAGCTGATATCACCCATAACTAAGAGTTTCTACGACCCAAAGTCGAAGACTTGATAAACAACTATGTCTCCCACAGAAAAGTCTATTCTGATAGATAAATCTGTATCCCACAGAAATACCTACGAAGTTTTTGTTCCGTCTTTTAATAAATCAAGGTAAATAGGAACCAATTGATAATCCGGTCTTATATTCCCGAAGAAAAGCCTAGAAATATCAATCACCTCACAATAACTTAACTATATGGTAGTAGAACAAGTTATTGCGGAATCACAAAAAATGAGACAAAAAGCTTTGTGATTAATTTTTATATCTTACCTATCGGATATAAATCTCGAGCAAATCTTAGAGAAGATAATACTCAATACGATAGAACAAGTAAGATCAGAACACGCAACTACAGAGAAAATAGTTGGGTTTGGATTCATAATCCCAATGAAGTCTTAAAGTCATTAACCTATAATGGTTTTAGGAAAAACCTAGGTTAAAGGAGAATCGACTCTAGACGCAACTAGTATCACACATGAGGTGTGGGGATTAGGTTTCCTAGTTGCTAGTGTTCTCCCTTATATAGATTTCAAATCAGGGTCTGATAACTTTGTAACAAAGCAATCAATATTAACTGTTAGATGAAACCTGATTTAAGATTCAAGCTAATATCTTTCCACCGTTAGATGATCTTAGCTTGTTGCACACAAATGAAATATACTTTTATATAGATATGGGTAACCGTACATAAACGTGTATATTGAGTTGGCTCAATAACAGTTAACCGAAGTTAGCCATATGAAAACTTTTGTGTTAACCATGCAGGTTCATCTTAACATTTCTAGATCAAATGATACTCAAATGAATATAATTGTGTTACTCATAGAGTTTTTCAATTGTTCATATGCTCATAGAAGTATACAAGACTCAATTGGAGCAAAATCGAATTGATTCAAAAGAATCAATACATGAATATTAGCCACACGGTTTGCAAAGATTGCATTCCTTAATATATAAATGTATTTGTTCATGAGTATGAAAACATACTTAAACGATTTTAGAACTTAACCACATAAGTTTTCAAACAAGTACGCAAACTTAAGTTCCGAACTTTGGTCATGTCCAACAGTTCACAAACGGGTACGCATACTGTCGTTACGGACCGAACTCAGGTGAATTAGTTTGCAAACAGGTACGCAAACTTAGTTCCTGGAATTTAATAGTTAAAACCGTTCGCATACGGGTATGCATACTTTGTTCTCGGACTTAAATCATTCTTACAACAGTTCACATATGGGTACGCATATTGTGCTATATCCAGACAATGATTAATTGTTTTAAACTCCCATTTCAATCTGTTAGAGCATATCTCGGTTGAACCCACCAAGCGTTGGTATTTCAAGTTTGGTTGTCATATTTTAGTGAACCAAAACTCATTTAAAGAGTCGATTTATTATGTACTAGAGTCAACTTCGTATAGGTTAGCTTGAAAATATTAGGATATGAGACATTACAAGTATTACGAAGACTTGAAGAAGTGAAGAAGTAAGGAGATACAATGACAACATCATCCTTCCACTTGAGGTTAGCGATATTTAACTTGAATTGTTTCATTCCTTAACGTATCTTTCAAGTCGTGCATATTGAAAACATAACTGCGAAGCATGAATGATTATACTCTAGTTAGACCTAGTATTAAGGAATACAATACGAGGTTTATTTCTTAACCATTAAACTTTTTATATAAGATATCGACGTAATCGTATGAATGCTATTGTGATTACATATGGGTATGAGGTGAAGATTTCATCCTAGGAAACAATGTTTTACATTCATAAACTTGTTTTGTGAATTGAAAGGGAAATCGCCATGCTTATTGGTATTGTTATTCATTGCATATGTTTTGAACTACCAATATGTGTGATTAGTATAACCTCTCATGACTTGTTTATGTTCTTGGTAAAACTATTCACAAAGACCTGACTTTTGTATTGGTCTAACTTTTATCTTGCAACTAATATCAAAATTAAGGTTTTTAATTTTATTTTTGGAAAATGAAGTAATGTGCATTTACTAATTGGATATTTCTAAGAGATTTTCGGTCAATGTTTGGACAAAGCATTTCCAGGAATTATGGAAACCGAATCTGGAATATATTGCATATCTTGAGAATATTTTCGGTTTTGGAAATTACTTGGTGTCCAAACTTCCTTGTCTATTAATATCAAGTTTGCATTTCGAGCAAACTAATCCTCAGAGCCAGCAACACTACCTAGTTGTGTTGTTACTGGTGGAGCCGCTTATTCGAGAAGAAAGTAACCTAATTATGCGAAATCTCTTACGGCTGCTCGGCTTAAAGACTTCTTTGGGATTGAGAAGTTCTATTAGTACCGTTGGTGGGAAACTAGATAATTGTGGTTTATTATTAGTTTTCGATTGATTTGATTGACTAACGGTTATTGAACTTTGATTGCACCTAGTTTGTTTATGCTTGAGAATTCTGATGAAAGATTCACTCAAACTAGATCGAAGTTTCGAAGGGGATCTTTAGACTGTTTGTAGATATAAAGACGTCTTGTGATAATCCATTGTTAACAGACTTCGTTTTGTGCGTGATTGATCACAAGAGATTCAAGTTGATTGTGTGCAGGTGTCAATTGAAGGTCTAAGAAGATTTGAAGGAGAAGAAGATTTCTGATTTGGGTTCATAATCTTTGGTGTGCACAATACTTGTTTCGATTAAAGAGGATCCAACTATAATCGGTTTATCCTTGTGGTAGATTGGATTGATTAGTTGAGTAGATCGGCATCAATACGTTTCTTTGTGGTTAAAAGTATTGATTGCAAAATCTTAACAATTACTTTGGTAGTTGTTGATAAGATAGATTTAAGGACCTGACAAAGGAGTTTATTGTGATAAACGGAAGAGCCTTTTAATCGAACTCACATCACTTGGTTGAAAAAGTTGATACCAAACAGATTTGTTTTTCCTTTACTGTTTGGAATACTCTCTAAAGGAATTGTTCCAAGTACGTGACTTATTACAAGTTAGAGGCGTGGGAATACAGATGGAACTAGGTGAACTATAGGTTTAGTTGCTTGGTCTCAACTATACGAAGTTGGTTTGATTTTGTATAGCGGATAAATCCTGAGAGTATTCAATTCTGGACAAGGTCCCTGGGTTTTTCTGCATTTGCGGTTTCCTCGTTAACAAAATCTTGTTGTGTCATTTACTTTTATTTTCCGCAATTATAATTGTTGTTATTATAATTTAAAGTAAATTACACAAACGTTAATTCATATTTAATTGATAGTAATCCTACTGTGTTTGGTTAAGTCCGAACCTCTTATCAAGTAAACATACTTTGTTGTTGTATTGTCTCGATCTCGTATCCATAGACGATCACACGAAGTGTGACCAATTATTTGTATTGTCTCGACTCAGTCCATAGACAATCACTTTTGGAGAAAGGACTTATAGGTGGAAAAGTTTTAGATTGAGGTATATTTTGGTACCCTCGTCTTTTCACAATCATTGAAACATTCTTAGAAGACGACAATAACTGTCTCACAAAAACTATTAGCTTATAAGAAATTTTCAAGTGATCGAATGATCAATACGAAACATTCAGATTCTAAATCAAATGACTGTCTCACACGAGTCATGTAAGATGTTCCAGGTGATTTTCACATGACCATCTTTTGACCTTCGTCAAGAATAATGATGAATGTAGTTAAATCAAAAAGTTTTCCAACACATATTTCGAGAAAGATATAAGCGAGTTAAACTCAGCTCAAAATATCAAATGTGTATAATGTAAAGTCTATATAGCTATATGAATTAGTCTCAATAGAGATAGAACAGAATAAACTTCTGAGTGATAGATGAGTTCAAGTCTCCACATACCTTTTTTTGATGAAGTTCCCCCAAGCTCCCCTTAGTAGATTTTCGTCTTCAGATGAACGCCGTGAAGTCTAAAGTTCAACTACACATTTTATCCTAATCCGAGACATAGCTATAAGTAGACTAGAAATCAAGACTTATAGTTTTGACAACTAAACTTGACAAACAAGCTTGAGATAGCAACGCTTACGAGTTCGACCGAGCAGTGCTCTAACAGGACCGGATAAAAACCGCCTACTTACCCATACTTTCTCGCAAAATCATTAATTGGGCCGACTCATAGGAGGGCCTTATCAAAAAGAATGCAAAATCTCATTAAATGGTGTCTTTCTCCTATGTTCAATTTGGTGTTCAGTTTCATTACAATTACATCAAATTCGATTATATTTCAACAAAAATTCTCAAATTATTTCTATATATTACAATTAAAGCATCAAATTGGGATAATAATCTTTTGAAAATTTCCAAATTACTTTATATTTTCTAGGGGTGAGTAATATATGGGTGGATGACGATTTGGTATCACCTACGTCCGGTCCATAATCCTAATGACGGATTTGAAATATCCACTCACACTCAGTCCATCACCTGCGTATGAGCAAATGAACGGACTAAATGCAGATGGATTTGCAAATTTAAAAAAAAAAGTATAGTATTAAAATAGGTAAATATTTAACAAGTGTAATGTAATTTAAATTTAAAACTTAGATTACTGAAACTTAAGTAATTACAACATAACAAGAGTAATATAGTGTTTTAAAAATTTGGTAACAAGAATAACATAATGTTTTAAAACTTTGGTATTATCTATAGAAAAGATGATGTAAATTTCCTGCTCACAAAGAAATAAAAAATTTAATGCAAGAAAAATAGAAAAACCCAAAGAACAAGGGAGAGAATCGTTGAATGGAAAAGTGGGGAACAAAGACTAATCCCAAAGAGAACAAAGAATAGCCCAAATATACCATTTTATTAGAAACAATCAATCATTTTAGTATTTGTAGTTATCTTAAATAACCACCGAACTTCCATGTCTATCTCATTAAAATTTATAATTATCATAAATTTGTAAGTTATCTTAGATAACCACAAAATATTCATGTCTATCTCATCAGAATTTGTATCCAGATCTTACTTTAATCCTCATACCAGCAAACAACCCTTCTTCAAATTTTACATCTTTCTGGGAATGCAATAGTATGACTAATTAACGAACCGGCCATGTGTGTTAGGAACTAACCCATGAGCCAATTGTTAAATAAAGAATAATTTTTTGGGCACCGTGTTCTTTTTGCATGGACCATTAAGTTTTTAGGACATCAATTTTTTAGAGAGAAGGGGTGTCGTAGTGAGAAAAAATGACTAAATTGCCCCTTTACTTATTTTTATTGTTATTTTATATTTATTCTAATTTATATTTTTTTATATAATTATATTTATTATATATATTCTTTAATTTGGTGCATTCTCTCTAGTTTTTTTTGTTTTCCTAGTCACACCTCAATTTGTTCTTCATAATGCGAAGAATAAACTGAGGTTCGTCTAAGTATTTTTCTTTTACAAATGTTTCCTAGCCAAACTTCAAAAAAAAAAAAGTTCAACATATGCGAATTGAATAGATTGAGGCTTGGCTAAATCGATATTTTTTCTTAGCGGAACTCAAATTCGGTTGGATTTTTTTCCTAATCGAACCTCAATTTGTTCTCGACATAAGAAGAATATTTTGAGGTTCGACTGGGTTTGTTTTCCTAGTAGAGCATCAGTCTTTTCTTCGCTTATGAAGAACAGGTTTAGTTGAAAAAAGAAACACACGAAACTCTAGCAAATCGAACCTAATTAACAATAAAATAACATAAGGGCATTTTAGCTATTATTATAATTATATGGATAAAGGGTTTTCATTTTACTTCATAATGACCTAGTAAAAATTTGAGGAATGATTCCCTCAAATTTCGGATGGTACCCCAACAAAATCATTCCAAATAAATTCCTGGTTAACCCGAAAAATATTCTGGGCGGTCAAAATAAATCATGCTGGGCTTCTACGATAAACTATTTATTGCAATTTCAATATCTTCCACGTGTACTGTTTTAGGAAAAAACAAACAACCTCACCTTTTAGGATCGTGTAAGATCCTGAAAATTACACACTTACATGCTAATAGTAGACAATTAATTGGCTGCGCGGAATGTTTATAGTTGTGGCGATGCAAAAAATGGGTGAATGTTAAATTATTCTAAAGTGTAAATTGTTTTGCCGTCTCTCATTTATTTTGGTTTCATAAAATATGAATGGTATGAAATCAGAAGGAAATAAAAAAGACAATGATAAAAGCAGTTCGACACAAAAGGTGCGACTTACACAGATAAACCTCGGATGGTGAACAATATTGATCATCAGAAACTATGAAATAAAATACATTACATAATGTGATTTCTATCTATAGTGATAATAGGATAAATCAACAAACCTAAAGATAATAACAATCTAATTATCTTGACTAGGTAATGCAGCTTGCTAGATTATACTCCTTGTAGGAGTATTAACTTGATCCTCTTTTATGAATGTGTTCCTTTGACTGCACGACTACCTAGGTCCTTTGTGCGATAACCTCGGCTAGTTGTACAGAAAGGTACGTACTACTCCCTCCGTACCACATATATAGGCGGAGGGACCAATTCTCTTAGATTAAGAAACTTTTACTGATTTTATATATTTCTATGTTTTTTCCTGTTTTATCCTTAATTATATTCCCAATGTTAGAGACATATACTCAATTGTAATGGTTCCCAAACAAATAGATAAGGGTAATACAAGTAAAAAACCATTTTGAAATTTGAGCTCTGCCTATATAGTGGTACAAGGAAAAATGGAAATTCCGCCCATATAATAGATACGGAGGGAGTATACTCCAGTATGCCTATTCGTCGCTAGAGCTTCATTGTGCAAGGACCAGGTAAATCAACTCTCTGATGTTACAAGTGTGTAACGTAGAACAAAATTCTAAGCGCAAGTTCTTTACTTTATTAACCTCAATCATTCGGCAACTGAAATGATGTGGAACTCTTTGAACTGTTGAAGCTTGTTGGTCTTATTTTTCTTCAAAGTTTCACCGACCAACCATTCATTCACTTTTTTTTTTTTTTTGGAAAATAAATAATTTGCCATTTATGTATAGGCCTGTCAATGGAAGAATATCCGTCGGATATTTAGAAATCCGATATCTGACAGGTTAAGCACGACCGGATATTCGATATCCGATAATATCCTATAGGATATCAAAATCAAATATCGATTCCGATAATATCCGGTTATAGCAAAAAAGCTTAAAAACCCTTGTAAAACATTTTCTTAATTGACACTTATCGGATATTTATCCGATACTAGACTAGAAATTAGGATAAATTACAAATAAGTTCCTATACTATCGGATATCGGATATTAACATGTCGAGATGTGTCTAATCCGTTTCCGATATGTTAAGGAAGAAATATCCGATATCCGATAAAACGGATAAAATCTTATAGGATCTCGAATATAATATTCGGAAACGGATTCCGAATATCAGACAAATATTGATAGGCCTATTTACGTACCAACAAAAAGAGTGTACTTTTCTAAGTGGCCAATATTGCCCTCTACCTCTGCTCATCTCACTGCTCTTATCCGTTTTAAAGTAACAAAAAATGAGCCGTTTACTAGTGATAGTTGGATGGGCGGAAAGGGAGTCAGATTTAGACCTTAATTTCATCAGTGTGGAATACAAAGAACGGAACATTTAAGGGATGGTGGCAACCCTATAAAAGCAAGCTTGGTAAAGGGGGCATGATGAATTGGTAGAGAGGCGGCAAGTGTGATAGCAATGTCCCTCTTATTGGTTAGGGGTGTCCTATAGGGATGTAGATTGACTAGATTACCCTTTCACCTTAAATCAACCAAAATCAAATCAATTTTTTTAACCTAATGAATCAAAAAAAAAATCAAATCGCTTTTTTTTCATCTTCTTCTTCATCTTCTCTTCTCCTCCATCAATCCTAACCTCCATTAAAACCGAAAATTTCATCGTTTTCGATTAATTGGCGATTTGAAAAATGTTTGGAAAAACCCAGTTAGGGTTTAGTTTATCGTGTTGAATTTAAGTTAATTTTGTATCAAAAATTAGGGTTTTGTATGAAAATTGAAATTGAAATTTCGGGTTTTATGCGAAGTTACGGTTGGTAATAACTCAATTACCAACCGCACCCGTATTGGTCAAGAACATACGGTTGCTAACAACCCAAATACGAACCGCACCTAAAAAAATTGAGAATTAGGTTTAGGTACTGCCAGTACGAAACTTAGTTACCAATCAAGATTTAGGTTCTATGAGTAATTTAATGAAAGTTACCAACCGTATATCATCCCGAATGTTAAGAATTTTGAAGTAGTGATGTACGGTTGGAAACTATAGATGACTTACCAACCGTAGTTTAGTTACGGTTGGTTTGATTCCTTTTTATGAACCGTAATTAGTTACTGTCAGATTCAAGATTTTCTAGCAACCGTGAATCGTATTACGATTGGGTTTTTCCCCAATTGAACCAAGGTTACGGTAACTAGTTTATTTCAACCGTATGTTCTTCGTAAAATTTTAAAAATTTGATCTTTTTACATACTTTAGATAATTTTGATCAACAAAAAGCTAATGGGAACTAATTTTTGATCACTCACCTCTAATTTGCCACTTGAATCACTCATTTTGGTTGAGTGAATCAAAATCTAGGGTTTCACAAATATCACATAATTTTTTATTTTTTTATAACTCTAAAAATCTAATTTTAGAGTTATTATAAGTGAAAATTGATTATCAAACACTAATCTTGATTATCAAACACTAATCTTGATTATTAATAATAAGGGTTAATTGGTCATTTCCATTTTTTTTTTAATAAGGGGCACTTGAATTTACTTTTAATGACCTTTTTTTTGTCTTATTAGGTTGCCGCCCCTCTACCGATTCCTACCGCCCCTTTACCAAGATTGTATAAAAGCCTGAAACCTCTTGACATTATCTGTCTCAACCACATTTAAGGGCCTTTTGGATTTTAGTCACATTGTTTGTCACGGAATTGTTAGTGTCAGATTATTGCCGCGCATGGTGCAGTCAGTGGCCAGCGGAATCATTTTCCAACGATCAACTTTATCGCTGGCCCAAGGTGGTCAGAACTTATCGATATTTACGAGTTGTCCCAAATATTCATGCTCTGGGGAATCCGTTTGACTAGAAAAAATAAGTTTCATTCCAAGAAAAATAATCAACTCCCAATTCTCGGTATTAACAATTTTAATTCCCAAAATGTGACGTCATTGCTTGTGTCATCGGGTCCTAAGCCTAGACTAGCTGAATTTTAAATCTATAAATAGCCGAACACTAAGCATCAAATCTTACTCATTGCTGAATCATCGTAAATACTCCAGACAGAAATGAGGGGAAAAAAGATATGAATTATTGTAACAAGTTTGTGTAAAATCTGTTATTAGGGTAAAAAATTTTTCTTTCTAAAATCACATCAAACTAACTTATTGTGTTTTCTTTTATTTTAATAACACCATCAGAATCTTAAAATAACATGTTCTTGATTGGATCAAAGGAATACTATGGAAGGTTTGCGAAACCTCAAAGGCATAATTCATTAACCTATTTTGTTCCAAGTTTTTCATTTTGGATAGGTTGAATTATTGTCTAAAAGATCCTTGAAATCATCGTACACCATTCTTTCGTGTGTTCTTTTATCTCTAGTTTTAACCCAATTTTCCAAATATAAAATAAAAACTACTCACTGAATTTCCGATTCCGCCTATACCGATTATACAACTTGTGTTGTATAATCGGTATAAGTAGGGACGGAAATTTAGTATGCAGATTTTATTTCAACCCTTTTAGCGATGACATCCCCGTAGTTTTAGTTCGAAAATTATCTTTCTTCCAGTTCCACCATTCATTTACTTTTTCTTGGAAAAGAAATAATTTGCTATTTATGTATCAACTAGCAAAATAATTTGCTGTGAAAGCACCATGATTCATTACTTGATTCTTTTTTGCAAGGTAAGAAAGATATCCCAAACATGAGTCCGACTTTGTGCACCCTGGCTTTAACCGGGGTGCACGTTCCTCCTTTCCTCATTTGCCGAATCTCTTCTTCTGTTATCTAGTTTTTCAAAATTCATTTTAATTTAAAGGAATTATTTAAAGGAACACTAATAAATATTCATCGGAAATCACAAATACGCAGCTTTCCCATCCTCTTCCTTTTTGACCTTTGCCTTTTTCTTCTCTCTGTTCGCCAGAGCTTGGTAAAGCAATAAAATGGTGATATCGATTATGCTCAAATATCTTTAATCTTCCTAATTCGTCTGGAACACTGTATGCATCTGGAACTCCATATTAGAGCTTTTAGTAGAAAAACGCACCAGCATTAAAATTACGTATGTGTATATACAAAATTAAGATAGGGTTTTCAAAGTTTGTATGGAATTAAGTGATTGTTTTTAGGGTTTTCAAGGTCATCTGCAGATTGTTATACAATACGGGAATCTTATGATTTTGTACAAAATGGATTGGTCATATCATGTGTGAGTATGATTCCTATGATTATGTGGGTAAGCTATTTGGTATTAATTAGAGATGTGATTTCATGGATTTTATCTATTTTTATGATTAAAAAGAAGTTGAAGAAAAGAAACAGAGAGACCTTATATTCCTAAAATTGATGAAATAAGTGCAAAAATTAACCTAATAATGATCGATATCATAAGGAAGTTCTGTGTTTTTCTTTCCTTAATTGTTGTTGAGATCAAATTTTACGATCTTTGATTTTCATGGAAGATAGAGACCGGATGGAAGAAGAAAAGAGAAGAGTAGAGAGATAAAATATAGCTTTTTGTTTTTCTTGTTTTTAAATTAGAATCGTAAGAAAATAAAATCTTAAACCGTAGAAATCTCCGTTAAGCCCGACTAATGAGGAGGGGAGGAATGTGCACCCGCGGGTGCACAAAGTCGGACTCTCCGAAACATCTATGTTTATGGAAAGGAAGATATATATCTGACGGATCAATCAACAAATATTGCTGCATGATGCCCTGAACATTTCATTTTGAGTGCCGCTTCATCTAAACTGCACTTTTGGATTCTCAAATACCTCTGCGCGCAGCATTTCCACAAGAAGAGTGTCATCGTCTCCGTGGCCAATTTGCTCTCTATCTCTGTTCATCTCACTGCTCTTAAAGTAACAAAAATGACACTTTTGTCTTTTTTGCAGGACAGATCGTTTGTACAGTAAAGTGGCTAGGACAGGACATTGAATACAAAAACCCGCAACATAAATATGCTTGTTTAAACTGTGCAGGTTGAATGGAGCCAATTGTATGTTAGTTTTGTCTTAAGGGATTTATGTCTAATGTCTAAATTCTCTTGTACTAACAATCCAGTTTCTACACTCTACATCCGGCAAACAACTTTAAATATAATCCTATTATTGGAGCTTAAAAAGGTGTGTTTTCTGGGACTTAATGGGGTCATGAAATAACAGCTCATAGGACCCATTATATATCCTTTTTCGTAATATCTAATCTACCCTTAATTTGATTAGTGCTAATTAAATTGATTAAGCTAACTAATCAGTCTTAGTGAACGATTAGACTAATCAATCATTATTTTTTGCAAATCAAAACTTGTGTTTTTTTTTTTAGTTTTGAAGAAGGAAAAATGGTGATTTTGGTGAAATTTTTATGAAAAAGTTTGAAGAAAAATGATGAAACCCTTCATCACAAAAGTCAAGATAACCTTATAATCAACTCCCAACATCAATTTTATCAATTCAAATCCGTCAAAAACGGAATTTTATGTCACATTACTGCTGGGTAAATTTGTCGACCCGGACGACATTATATACAATGGTTGGGATATTAGGAACTCCCAGCCGTGAACACATAAAACGATGGGAATTTATGAACTACTAGCCGTTATTCTTCCTAGTATAACCTGAGTCTGCATTGTGGCTGCGTTTACATAAATTTCCCATCCGTAATTCGATTTGAAAGTTGAGAAATTTTTTGATTCAACATGAATTCTTAATACGATTGAAAATTACTGATATATTCATTAACTAGACCATAATAAAACTCATTACATGCTTGATATATCCCCATTACAAAGGTGGTTTTAATAACATCCCTTTCGATGTATTAAAAAATCTTTATGATGGCGAATTGAGATTCCAAGTTGAAATCATAACCTTTCCATTTTCTCCATTCCTTCTTAGCTTGAGCTGCGACTTCTCTATCAGTCTCACCTCTAAGTCGAAGTTGGTTGCACATACGACGTACGTAAATCCATATATTTTTCCACTTTTTTGCGTATGTCTGAAAATCGAAGATACAATCAACCCCATCGCGGTGACAGTGAAATAGTGACAGTGATGCCACATTCATCTAAATACTCCTTTAACTTCTCTTTGACAAGTTCAAAAGATCCATCTGTCTGAAAGACCTTAATCTTTGAGGAAAGAAGATTTTCATTGATAGTCTTAAAGTGTTTGAAGCAAGCTAGACTTTTAGTTCTTTCATTCATAGGATAAATCCAATGGAAACGGCTGAAATCATCAATGAATAAGATGTAATATTTGTAGCCAAGTGAAGATAGTTCTGGTGCAGGCCCCCAAACATCACAGTGAATCAAGCCAAATGGAGAATCAACACTTCTATCCGAGGCTTTGAAAGGTAAACGCTTGCTCTTTCCCAGCTGACATGGGTGAAAAATAGAATCAAATTATGAATGCAACAATTTTATTTGATCAGTGTAAGATAGTTTATGAACTATCTTGTGCGCTGGATGACCCAAACGTTTTTGCCATATGGGTGAAGTAGCAGTGACTGAGACAAGCGTTGTAGGTAACTGAGAGCCAGGGCTGTTGATGGGATAAAGATTGTTGGTTTTGAGGCCTTCAGCTAGCACTTGTTCTATAGCAATGTCCTTAATTTCATAAGCCCAATGTGAAAAAGAGATAGTGCAGTGATGTTCATCAGTGAATTGTCCCACAGAAATGAGATTTCTTTGAATAGTAGGCACAAAACACACATTGGATAAATGAAAAGATGCAATTGAAGTATGAAGAACGGAATCACCAATTAGAGTTATAGGAAGAAAATTTCCATTACCGACCATTACCTGAGCTGACCCATTATAATTTGAGGTATTAGTGAGCAAAGTGGAGTCATTTGTGAGGTGATGAGAAGCTCCAGAATCAGGTAGCCAATCAGTCACAGCTGGATAAATAGACATTTCAGAGAACGATGTAGCATTAACTTGAACACATGCATTAGCTTGAGGTTTGAAGTGTTTAGAAGGGGGGGTTTTTGGGTTTTGAATACGTAGATGGAGTGTATCTGTATCTACACACACAAACTGAATGCCCAGTTTGCTTACATATTTGACATTCCATAGAATCATAATCAACATATATATAAGAGGGTTTATCAGATCTAGCACCAGAACTACTTGCACCAGAACTAGAGCTAGAGCCAGAATTAAATGTTTGCTTTGCAAAAAACGCAGATGAAGCAAGATCTAAAACTGTTGTAGATTCAAGATCCTGACTTTTTAACCATTGTTCATGGTTGATGAGTCTAGATGTAAGAGCAGCAAATGTAAGCTCAGTATCACGATTCTGAATAGCTACAATAAAATAATGATAGTCCTTACCCAAACCTTGTAGGATGTGCATATTGATATCACTCTCAGATACAGGTTCACTGATAGCAGCCAAAGAGTCAGTGATAGTCTTAATTTCTTGAAGATACTCATTAACAGATCAAGACCCTCTACGCATATTGTACAACTGATTTCTAAGTAACGGTTTACGAGAAGAGAATTGATTTTGAAATTTAGTGGCAAGATAAGACCAAACCTCTGCAGCTGTGCTACATCCAAGAACATATAAAGTAATAGATGGAGAGAAGGTTGCATTCAAACAACTATTAACAAATCGATCCCATTTGAGCCATTTTGGATAAGCAAGATTTGGAGTAGCTGCATCTCCAACCCTAATAGTGACTGCAGGTGCAGGCAAAGAGCCATCTAAATAACCAAAAAGATTTTTACTGATAAAAAAAATGACATCTGTGATTTCCACACCAAGAAGTTGGCATCATGAAGTTTAAGTGATATGAAGTGAAGAATGGAAGTAAATGGTAAGGCTGTAGTAACTTTATAGTACAGAGATTCCGTTGGCTGCTCCATTGAAGAGAACAGAAATATGATGAAAGTTTGGTAAAGTGTGGTAAAGTTTGCTAAAGTTTAAGTGTTATAATGGTGGTAGCGGCAGAAGCTAGATAAGGATGAAGTAGAGCCTTTAGATTGAAGAAACCCTAGCAGATCATATCCCTAGCAAAACTAATACCATGACAGAATTTGTGAAATAGAATTCATTGATAATGTGTTGTCATAAAGACATTACAAGGAAGTACTTCTTTATATAGAAGTTGTAGTTTACAGACAGTCTCACAAAAAGGAAGAGATAACTTATCACAGTACAGTGAGATAAGCAGATCACACAGTGACTTTAGTAAAAATAAAAGAGAGAGGGTAAAACTAAAAGTAGTAAAACTCACATTCACTCTAATTCATTCTAACACAACTCAAACAAGTTCTTAAAAACTTTGTTTGCACATACAGAAGCAGCGGGTTCACTAACTCCCTTTATATAGTTTCAATTCCAAATCCTAACCTTCTTGTGCGAAATGGAACTTATCCATCTATTCTGGAACAACTTTTGAATGTGTTGATGCATATGAACGTGAAGGCAATTTGGTCTACTTTCGGTAGTTAGCTTGTGCAACTTAGTATATTCTTATGCTCTCCCACCCTCTCAGTTATTGGCCTTTGTTGGGGAACCCATATCTCTTAAAAATGTTTCATCCTATCCATCTGTACTAACCAAGAGCAATCCATTGGAATCTTTGAAAATATTTTTTGAGTCCTTGAAATCTCAAATATCTTGAACAACACATATTTTGAAATAGTTACTTTGGAATCACTTTATTTTCTTTTCCCCAAGTGATTGACGGAGCATATAATCACATTAGTTTCGTATCAATTATTTATTATATTAGCAGGATAAACTTGATCAACATGTGTTTATTTATCAAGTTCTTTTTGAGGAAATTCTTATTCAATTTTTATTTTTTTGAACTGGGAAATATATTATAAAAGAAAGAAAAATATACAAGAAAGGAAATTCTTATTTAGTTGCTCACCAAATTCAAAGGAACATAATCATAATCTCATCAAGAGGAATATTGGATCTTCTTTAATAAAAAAGTTTCTTTTGATATATTTTTTGTAATAGGAAAGAATACATTAGAAACTTAAACTTTAATTTAAATAAAATGAGTATTTCATGAGATCTCCAAATTATCGAGTTGATAGTTCTTTTAATACATTTGGTAGCACAAATTCAATCTCTTAGAGTGACGTCAATGGCTCATCGCCCTCATAATCTTCAAACTCGTCATCATAGTAATATTCACCGCTAGAAATGGCGGAAAAAATTATCCGTAGCGGATTTTGAACCATAATTCAAACCATTTCCATTGTTAGCATCCACGACACTCCAAGCCAATGACCGCTGATTCATAGCAACACTATATAATTTAAGCTTTTGAGTTCCTTTGGCCTTATCTTTCGATTTATTCCCTGGGTTAATGTGACAGTCTGTGCATCTCGCTACACCACATTTACCTGGGAACTTGGAGTGGTTCGTTGGCTTCCTTGACACTTTTGTGTATGCTCCGGCGGTTGGATGCGAATCTAGTGCGTTGACTATTTTTGACTTAGGTGTCGGATGCAATATGGTGATGGCAGGACCATGTAGCTCCTAACCATCCCATGCTGTCGACCCTCTCTCTTCATTTCTGTTTTGTATTGATTGCTTAAAACTGTATTTGATACAATTGTACTGCTTGTTCCTCTGTTTATATATAGTTGTATTACAGTGTAGACAATGTAATAAGTCAAGTAAACTTGGTTATACACTAAAGAAAGGTTTGTGTGCCAGAATTTACACACAAACTCCGCCTATCTTTTCAAGTAGTTTGTTTGGGTCAAATGCTCTTGCAGAGCAAGTCATCTATGTAAGACAACTGTACATCAAATTATTCAGTGCTGCTAATGGGGGGACTGGTTTTGTTTGGGGGGTGTACCAAATGCTAATAAGACAAAAAATCATTTGCCTTGGGGTTGGTACACCCCCAAGCACCCTAATTAGCAGCCTTGAAATTATTAATCAATTCTTACGTACATCAACTCATTGTTTATTAATCCTTCAACTTTATTATTTGTTAATTTCTAACCCATTGTTTATTAATCCTTGAACTCTCGGAAATCAAATTGAATCATTTGACTACGATAGTTCTATAAAATATAAATATTAACTTTGAGATCACTATTTAGTTCCCAAGTTAAAAATGCATGGGTACGACATATTACCGTTATTTAAATTTGTAGTGCGGTAGAGTTTGCCACGTACCAGCCGGATTCATTCCCAGACTTTTGCAGTTTCTCTATTTAGGCCTTTATGTCTAGAACTTGGCATTATTCAGGCAATGAGGCGTATTGATAAAATAGAATCCTAATTTGAGGCATACATTTGAATAACCCTATCTTACAAATGCTTATAAGGGATGTCATAGAAAGAGTTACTAAAGTTAATGTAAACGTGAATGGAATTCAAAATATTCTCATTGATTTGTTGGAGAATTAGGCATGGGCTTATATACATATTGAGAGTTACAAAAGATGTCAACATACATCGTAAAGAAAAGATGTCGACATTCATCCCTAGCAAAACTGATACCATGATAGAAGTAAGAAAATATTTCAAAGTAAACAAGAATATGTTACACATATATTTTAATCCCAATACCCCCCTCAAGTTGGAGCATGAAGATTGGAAATACCCAACTTGGCAAGGAGAGATTGAAAATGTTGATGACCCAAGGCTTTCGTCAGAATATCAGCAAGCTGCACAGTAGTATGAATGTACGCAGGAGCAATAGTACCTTTGAGAATCTCATCACGTACAAAATGACAATCTATCTCAATGCGTTTCGTACGTTCATGAAAGACTGGATTATTTGCAATATGTAGAGCAGCTTGACTGTCACAGTGAAGAGATACGGGCGCAACATGCTCAATGCCAAGACTCCGAAGCAAATTCTTCAACCAAATAATTTCACAAGTGGCTGAGGCCATGGCAAGATATTCCGCTTCCGCAGAGGAGCGGGAAAAAGTTGCTTGTTTCTTTGTTTTCCAAGAGATAGGAGAGTTCCCAAGGAATACAAAATAAGCAAAGAAGAGAACGTCTACTGATTGGACAACTAGCCCAATCTGCATCACAATAAGCATCAAGAACTAGTGTGGAATCAGCACGAAGTGATATACCTTGGCAGGGACTGTATTTCAAATAACAAATAACTCTCAGAGCCGCATCCCATTGAGATTGCTTTGGATGCTTCATAAATTGAGATAATATATGAACCACATAAGAAAGATCAGGGCGAGTAATGGTAAGATAAATTAGACGCCCAACGATTCGTTAATAACGAGCAGGATCTGTCATAGGTGTGTCCGATGCAAGAGCTAGGCGATGATCAGTGTAGTCAAAATTGCTCTCCAAGGCCGATTACTCCCCGAGTAATCGCTACAGGCTATATGACCGAGGCGATTTCCGATTTTTAGCGATTAAGTCGGCTGATTTTGCCGATTTGGACCGATTTTTGAGAAAAACGAGTTAACGGTTTTTCCGAGTTGGCCTCGCACGCACTAAAATCAATAAATAAAATTTTTGTAACCCCTAAGATGAGAGTTATCAAACAAAAAACCTCTAAATACATGATTAATATAACAATCTACACACTTAGTTACATTCTAGTGTTAAAATTTTAATTTAAATTACGTACAATTCATGATTTATGAGCAGCAATATATAAGTCTCGAATAAATAAGTTCCGAGTACTATACCGAGTTTTGGCGATTTCCAAGTCCAAACTTATTGCTCCTCGCTCCAAGATCCCCAACCGAGTAGGTCCGAGGAACGATTTTGACTACTTTGGCGATGATTTTCTTCCATTGGAACACTGGCCGGTTTAGAACCTATAAGACCTGTTTCAGACAATATATCAAGAGCATATTTTCATTGACGAAGAAAAATCCCTTTCGAACTTCTAGCTACTTCAATGCCAAGAAAATACTTCAACTTTCCCAAGTCCTTCATATGAAAACAATCACCAAGATATGATTTCAGTTTGCGAATAGCATCGCTATTATTCCCAGCAATAACAAGATCATCCACATAAACAAGGATATTCAATATCACGCCCTTTTTACGATAAACAAATAATGAATGATCAGATGCACTTGCGGAAAAACCATATGCACGCAAGGCTGTGGCTAACTTTGCATACCAACATCTAGAAGCCTGTCGCAAACCATACAGAGACTTACGTAGCCTACATACCTTTCCAGTCATGCAATTACTAAAACCGGGAGGAAGGCGCATATATACCTCTTCGTCCAAATCACCATGAAGAAAAGCATTATGAACGTCCATTTGAACTAACTCCCAATTCTGAATAGCGGCAACAGTTAAAAAAGTACGCATAGTAACCATTTTTACAGTAGGAGAAAAAGTCTCACTGAAATCTACTCCCTCTTGTTGACGATTACCGAAGACAACCAATCGTGCCTTGTATCGTTCAACAGTACCATCAGAACGACGCTTGATCCGAAACACCCAAATGCATCCAATAGCCAATTTTCCCGGAGGTAAGTATTCAATTGTCCAAGTTGCATTGGCATAAAGATCCGCAATTTCTTCCTCCATCGCTTTTCTCCAGCCGAGGATCATTCATTGCTTCCTTAAAGGATGTAGGCTCCTTATCGATTTAAAGAGTCTGCAAGAAAATGTTGATGCTCAACGGAAAAAACATTACAATTTTGATAATGTGTTATAGGATACTGAGTACCCGAGGGATGGATTGGTATGAGTGAAGTGTGAGGGGAACCAAAGTCGTGTTAGTCTTTGGCTCCACACTTTGCCATTTTACAAAATCTTTGTGTCGGACATTTTCGAATCTGGTACGTTTGTCATGACCAAGATTCACATCAACCAAATCAGTGCTTTCGGCACCACGAGTCTCATCAACCAAAATACCAAGATTCGCATCAACCAAATCGGTGCTTTGGCAGCACGAGTCTCATCAACCAAAATATTTCCATCAAAGATCCGCGTAACACTGTCATTTTCAACCAAACTTCCTTCGGAAAGATCTCCAAGGCACAAATTTTCAGATGTTGCTTGTAACAAAACACTGTCACTAGATGAAGGTTGGGCGTCACTGGGCAGTGCCTGTGTACGAAGTGAAATGAGAGTCGGCAGATCCTCAGAAGACGTGTCTGAAGGTACATCATAAACTGACGTGCTAGATGGACGTATAGGAGCATCCGGAGGTCCTTGCTCGCGATCGCTCAGGGACCGGGATCGTGTCTGATCCTCAAAAAGATCTCCGATTCGTATAATTATGTAAGTCACCAAATTCTGCTGGATATAATGAGTGAAGACGATCCATTTCGTCGGGATTGGCTAGCATAATGTAAACGTGAATGGAATTCAAAATATTCTCATTGATTTGTTGGAGAATTAGGCATGGCCTTATATACATATTGAGAGTTACAAAAGATGTCGACATACATTGTAAAGAAAAGATGTCGACATTGATCGTAAAAGAAGTAAGAAAATATTTCAAAGTAAACAAGAATATGTTACAAATATATTTTAATCCCAATAAAAGTATTCTTAAATCTGCCGAATTACATCATGAGGGACACTGTCATACATGATTTGTGTCATTTTCTCCTTAAAACCGAAACGATCATGAATTTGAATCTAATATTTAGATGATATGTTCCTTTCATAGGAATTTATATTCCTACAAAAAATGAGCGCAATTCGAGACGTATAACATTACCATCCACCACTTTGAACGTCAGCTGTTAAAAGTTAACGGTTGAAATTAAGATCGGTAGATCAGGGACGGGCCTAGCAAGGGGCTAACCCGGGCTATAGCCCGTCCCTAAATTTGTCCCAGAAAAAATTCACATTATAGAAAAATTTTAAAAATTATTTTTAGCCTCTGTAGTAGTATATATTTAATCTTCAGCCCACCCTAAAATTATTTTTATCCCCTATAGTTCTACATATTTAATTTTCAGCCCACTTAAGATATAATTAAGAGCTAAATGTTATTACAAACAAAAAGAAATTCTACTTTTCAACACAATTATCTTCCATTTTACTTCTACAAACTATAAAAAAATTCCGTTGTCGCATTTTGCTATTAAATTTTTTCCTTTTATTTTTAATTGTGCATCCATTTAGTGTTATGTAGGTGAATTTCATTAGCCATTAGCTATGCGTTTCGTTCCAAAAAAAATTTTGGCGCAGCCTTCGGCCGCTTTAAAAATCATTGGCATTTTAGCCCTACCCAAGAAAAATTCTTGGGTCCGTCCCTGCGGTAGATGGTAAGGTTTGGTAACTGGAATTGTGCTCATTTTTGGTAGGAATATATAAACTTATTAGAAGAATGTATCATCTAATATCAGATTCAAATTCATTATGGTTTTGGCTTGACGGAGAAAATGGCGCAATTCATGTATGATAGTGTCCATGGATCCTCCTCATCCACTCTTATCGGTTTTAATTTTCTATTTTTTCAATTTTTTGTTAACCTGTTTTTAACTTTTTTTTTTCGGAGCTTAAACAGATTTTCGTATAATCCGAAATAAAATTTCCTGAATAGGATTGAACATAACCGCCCTTGAATCAAGAAGAAAAAAAAAGCCACATAGCGTAAACTATTTGATTACTCAAGCCCTATAGTAGAAAGAAGTTTTATACATTATGTTGTGAACTATATATATGGACATGATAATAGCACCTCCTTTTGCCCAGGAGAGTCGGCGCTACAAAGTTTCTACAACAAGTGTGATGAGAAAGAGGAAACTACGTACTAGCAGTAGAACAACAAAGAGAGAATATGTTTAGAAGTGTATATAGCTAGGTATCGAGATCTATTCTTTATTGGTATCCAGACTAATAACAAGGTTTACTGAGCATGTTCTGCTTCTTCTTGGGATGGTTATCTACAAACAACACCCCGTCATACATTTGTGCTGGCTCATAGCCAACGATTCTTTGTGTTGGGGCCTGCTTGTTGTAATGATGCTTCTCAACTTCAAATACACCGCCGTACCTATGAACTGCTTCATAACAGTTGACAACTTCGACAAAATTTGTTTGAGGTGGAGTCCGCTGGTGTCGGTAACGACAATTATGAGGGTGCTGGATATGCGGCTGATGATATCGTGGAGAGCTGGCCTTGTGCGAGTTTTCAGCCGTACCAAAACCCTCGAACCCAACTTTTGATAGGTCTGTTTGTGGTGCCATCTGATCACAACCGATGGAAGCAATATATAAAACTTAAAGATATGAAGTTACAACTCAAAAAAATTCTTAAACCTTGTTTGCTCATACTAAAGCAGCAGGTCCACTTACTCCCTTTATATAGTTTTCACTTTCGAATCCTTCCCATGTTGTAAAATGGAACTTACCCAATATTTATTCTGGAACCTATCCAATGAATGTGTCATCTGGTGAGGGCAACTTGGTCTACATTCGGTAGTTAGTGCAACTTAGTATATTCCTCTCTGTGATCATACTCTTTAAGTGATAGCTCCACAGTCAAATTGGTGTTTGACAGGGGAACCAGCATCGGCATATCCATTTGTGCTGATCAAGAGCTATCCCATTGGAATCTTTGAAAACGTTTTTTGGATTTTAGTCGGCTTGTTCTGATGGAGGAATTATCAGAAAATGATTTTTTAAAACGGAAAACGGGTCATATGACCAAAACCCATAAAGTATGAAAGTAATAGACTTGTAAAATATAGGTAAGGTGAAAAAGACATATAAAATATTAGTCATATATACCCTTGCTTTTAAACTTTATTCTTTTCTTATCCCCTCTCTCTCCTATTTATTTTCTCTCTCTACAATTAAAATTAATCACGAGAAATGTTTTAACTTCCGAAATATAAGTCGGATTTTAATAAAATTTATATTTTTGGAAAGGGCTCGAAAATCTCTACAAAACAACATCCATTGTTGATATAAAATTTGGAAAAGAAAAAAAAAAAATTTAAACCAGGTCGAGGACACATTATGCACCCAGGTGCAACTTGGTCAAAATTTATTTTATATAAAAATATGCATTATGCACCTGTGTAACTCGGCCAAAACCTATTTCCTAAAAGATATGCATTATGCACCCAGGCGCAACTTGAGCAAAACCTATTTTTTGTCCGAATACACATTATCCATCCAGGTGCATCTTATATACTTCATGGATAAATCTAAGTTTATCCTAGTAATCACCTACAATATAAGATACCCAACCAAAATTACTAGTTCATGATCTCGAGCAATAAAACCCACCAACATTAACATCACATTCACCATTAAAACATCCACCAAAAACAAGTGTTAAAGAAGAAAAATAAGATGAACAACAAAAAATTCAAAAAATATACATTATGCACCCAGGTGCAACCTGGGCAAAAGCCATTTCCTGTAAAAATGCACATTATGCATTCAGGTGTATCTTATGTACTTAGTGGATAAAACTAAGCTTATCCTAGTTTCTTCTACTCACTCATCTTCTCTATCTTCCATTCCACGGCCGCACATATTTTCTTTTTTTCCTTACTTCGTCTTCATCCTCCTAACAGATGGTGATTTATGTTAAGGTTTTCCATGTTTCTGTGTGTTTCTCAATTGAGAAACAAAAATCATTAGGATTCAGACCAATTATCTCCCCCATACATCAAGTATTCTTCTTCAATTTAAGATCACATCGAAAACCCCGAAATTAAATCAATTCTAGCAATTGTACAGACTTTGATTTCCCTCCCCAATTGCATTTCTAAATCACAAATTCAAGAGCTCACACCACAAAATCACCGCGAATCCAGGTCAACACACTCATAATTAAACAATTCTTTTGTATGTACGAACAACTCCCATGACGACATATATCTGTATCTCTGTTGGATTCGAATTTCAGATCCATGGAACGACAGTGGAGGTGGTGGTCTGTTAGATTCGAATTTCAGATCCATGGAACAACAGTGGAGGTGGTGGTTGTGCTGGTTGTGGTGGTGGATAAGCTGGTGACGGTGGAGGTGTTGGCGATGGCGTTGGAGTTGTTGGTGCTGGTGGTGGTGGCTATGTTGGTAACCGTGGAGGTGTTGACCGGCGCTGTAGTGCTGGTGTTGCTTATGGTGTCGGCGGTGGAATCGAAGAGGCTAAAATTGAATCTGAGAAGAAGATAAGAAAAAGATGAAGGGCATATAAGTAACTTAAATCTTAATATTATAATTTGAGTTTGGGCAGAATGCCCACGATGGCTATTAAAACAAATTATTTGAATATATGGCTATTTGAAAGGTTGGCAATGTTTGCTTGTCTTTTATACCCAGGAATTCAAATCTAGGGCCTATTTAACCAAAAAACTGTTTTTTAAAATTAACATAGTCAACAAACGGTCGATGATGGTCAACTATTAGTCCAAGTACTGACTACTAAAGTGACAATTATCACGGACCAAAGTTCATTCTACACTAAGCCCTACTTGCATTCTATCCAGAAGATGCGAGTGAATCAGCAAAAGATAAGTTCATGCATCCGTAAGCTAGTCTTTTTTCTTATCATCAAATCTAATGAGTGATTTTGGAATCCAGATCCCTCCGTTTTGGATACCTAATTATCCTAAACTAGTTTCTTTAGAATAAGTGCACTATTAACTTTTTACCAGGTGATTGCTTATTATTAGCAGGATAAACAGGATTAGGCTGTGTTACTTGCTCACCAAATTCAAAAGAACAAAGCATAATCTCATCGAGAGGAATATTGGACGGTTCATTAATAAATTTGGTTCATTTTCCATGGTTAAAATATACTTCCCTAGTTGTTTTTCAATTCGGAAAAGAGGATAACCTTATCAAATATATTGAAACTGTCGATTTAAGGGAAACCTTACAGAGATTTTTCAAGATCTTAACACATTCATACAAGTTGTAGCATTTGCGCCAATTCTTGGCTAACAATTTCGTCCCTTCAGATTTAAGAACTTCTTCATAAGACCTTCTCTCTCTCGTAAAGGACAGGACCAAACATGTCGGGCCAAACTGGTTTTGTTTACAAAACCAGTATGTATCAAGGCACAAGGCCCTACTAAGTTGCACTAACTACCGAATGAAGAAAACTTTCTCTTCTCTGTAAACTTTTCAAAACCTAGCTCCTACCCATATTCAATCCCTAGTTAATCACCTTTATTTGCTTGTAACTGGCTATTTTCATCATTATTGGGTTTGAATCGGTTTGTTCTAGATTCAAAAACAACTGATTTAGGTTTTAAATTACTAGCATATATTTCTCTTTCTTACTAGTATTTCTATTTACTTTCGTTGAATTGTCAGCTCTTTTTTTTCAATTTCTGTGTTTGAATCGGATTATTCTAGGTTTAGATTACTATAATTTCCCTTTGGTCTTATTTCTTACATTTTCCTTCTGATCTTTTACTCTAGGGCTTGATTTTCCTTACCCTAGATTTTGATTCCAAGAACAGTTAAGGGATATATTACCTCTTCTTTTCATTTTGTGTTTTGAGGATTGGTGTTTGTTTTCTTCGTCCAGTTAAGATTTGATCAAGGGAAGACCATTTCTCTCTACAGTGAAAAATCAAATACAAAATCAAGAACAACAACATCAACTTTATATAAGGAAACAAAGACAGCAGCAACAGCAGCAAGACGAAGATCATCAACAATTTCATCATCTACCTCAACTGTTACCAAGACTCCAAAGCCGACTCAAACCGATTCGTTTCGTTCCAGATCACTTAAGACCGATTCAGAGGACTGTGGTTACTTTAGACATTGTTACTTTTATTTTTATAGAGATTGGTACTTTGAAATCATGTATTCATACTACCATTGCTACTTTGATTACTATCTAGGATACTGTTATTGTTTATTGGGTCATTGGTACCCTGATTGCACTAGGCAATCTAAATTTAAAATTTCCACGACATGTCATCTATATGTTCTAAGAAACATTGGGTTGGATCTAATCCAGATTTCCATAGTTTTATAGGAAAATGATTTTCTTTATCCTGAAGTCGAATTAATTGTTTTAGTTAGATAAACCACATTTTACAAGTGGTTACTACAAAATATTAGCTTCATTTGGTGATATTAATTTCGGAAGTCGAATTAATAGTTTTAGTTAATTAAACCAAATTCGACAACTGGTTTCTTCAAAATAGTAGCTTCATTTAGTAGTATTAATCAACAACATCGCTAATAGGGTGTCAGGAAGAGTTCCAAATTTCATAAGAATAAAGCATCTTTTCATTTTTCTTATATGAAATTTGGTATCCTCCTGTTTATGGGTAAAAATCGTTTCCGCCGATTTTGGTAAATTCAGTAGGTGAGTGAGAAACTGGTTTAAACACTAAACAAATGTGCTGCACGTGAGCACTTTCTAGATTCGAGAGATCAATCTGTATAAGTCCGCCTAAACCAAGAAATGGCCGTTCGGCACTTTACTTCGGTCACAAAGTGGAGGAGAATGGTTGATTTGGGGAGGAAGCAAAGAAAGGTGTTGAGACCGAATATTTCGGGAGAGTAGTGTCTCGACTTGTATCGAAAGTGAAAGCTCAGGAAGCTTGCAAGAGATGAAAGCTTTTTGGAGAGCTTGCAAAGTTGCCTTTTCCGAGAGTGTTTGTGTTTTTCTCCGACCGAGACTTGTTACCTGGGTGAAATAGGTAAGACCTATTTATACAAGTCGAGATTGAAACGTACACTCGGCCTCATGAAGGAAGAGAGTAAAGGGTGAAATAATGGGAGGATGTGGTAACCGCATGGTGTTTATGGGTGAAAACGTTTTCACCATTATTTCCTCATTTATTTGACCGCTTTATTCCTATTCACGCTTTCTTAATGTGAGTGTAGTGTACGCTGCATGATGTGACCGCCAAACCAAGACCCTGGAAAGCATCCCCCAGTTTGTGTTGATGTCTCGAGTATTGGTTGCACCATGAGTGCAAGTGGCGCTGCTAGTGGCGCGTGTGGCATGTGCGGAATGCCTTTGTTGTGGGTTGCACCGTGAGTGGAAGTGGCAATGCTGTAGCCCAGTGGCGTAGTGGCATGTGCCAATGGCATGTGCGGAATGCCTTAGTGGTAGGTTGCACGTTGAGTGTAAGCAGCAATGCCAGAGCTGCTAGTGGCGTGTGTGGCATGTGCAAAATGCCTTAGTGGTAGGTTGCACGGTTTGCAAGTTAGGCTACCAGCGTGGGTTTTGGCATGTGTCAATGGCACGCACGGCCATTAGGGCCACGACTAGGCAATGAAGGCTGCCAGCGAGCGTGTTGGCATGCTCGTCCATTAGGGCCACGGCCTGGTAAGAAAAGCTACCAGCGAGGCGTGTTGGCATGTGCCAATGGCATGTGTGTCCATTAGGGTCACGGCCTGGTAAGAAAAGCTATCAGCGATGCGTGTTGGCATGTGCCAATAGCATGCGTGGCCATTAGGGTCACGGCCTGGTAAGGAAAGCTACCAGCGATGCGTTTTGGCATGTGTCAATGGCACGCACGGCCATTAGGGCCACGTCTTGGTAAGAAAAGCTACAAGCGATGCGTGTTGGCATGTGCCAATGGCATGTGTGGCCAATTTGGCCTAGGTTGCACGGTTTGCAAGCCTAGGCGCGGGCGCCATTTTGGCATGGCGTGGCTAGGGCCAAGGTAAGGGTTCTTGGCTTGGCGTGGTGTGACTAGCGTAGCTAGGGCCAAGGCAGAGTGCGTTTGGCATGGAGCGGATAGCTTGGGCTAGGTGTGGCTGGCATGGTTTGCCATTGGCACAGAGGTGCGCTAGCATGGTTGACATGCTTTGGCGCGTTTGGTGTGACTAGGATAGCTAGGGCCAAGGCAGAGTGCGTTTGGCATGGCGCGGCTAGCTTGGGCTAGGTGTGGCTGGCATGATTTGCCATTGGCACGGAGGTACGGCTAGCATGGTTGGCATGCTTTGGCGTGTTTGGTGTGACTAACATAGCTAGGTCCAAGGCAGAGTGCGTTTGGCATGGCGCGGCTAGCTTGGGAATGTGTGGCTGGCATGATTTGCCATTGGCACGGAGGTGCGGCTAGCATGGTTGGCATGCTTTGGTGCTTTTGGTGTGACTAGCATAGCTAGGTCCAAGGCAGAGTGCATTTGGCAAGGCGCGGCTAGCTTGGGCTAGGTGTGGCTGGCATGATTTGTCATTGGAACGGAGGTGAATTAGGGTTTTGCTCGTTGTAACCCTAATTTGAAAAAAAATACCCCCTACTAATTGCTGACTACATGTATTAAATGTTCTAATAAATGTGTCACCGGTGATATTAGGTTATTTGAGGTTTACGATTTTACCTTTGTTTAAAAACAACCATCAACATTAAGTCCTCTCGCTTAGCTCGGAAGGAGCTTTGTTGCGAGGTAAGCATAAGATGGTGACAAACTATCAAATGAGAATCGTAAAGAGAATTGAGGAGGCTTGTCGACCTTTTTATAAATAGGATTTGGAATCCTTGCCTGGCGATTTTGCACAAATCGGAGGGGCTCGGTGGGAAGTCGGCATCATTGAGAGACAGGAAGTCGGGCGGCATCGAGAAGTTGACGCGAGTTGGGAAACCGAGCGTGCTAGCTGGTGGGACCGCGCAAGGTGGGGAAGGCGATCGTGCTAGGCCGGGCGCGACTTGGGCGGTCATTGGGAAGTTGGCGCAATTGGTGGGACCGGTGTGGCTTGGGAGATTGGGAAACTGGCGCGAGCTTGATGGGACCGGTATAAACAAGGAGGGATTAGGTGTTTCTACAGATAGCAAAGTTTCCTTATTTTGCCTTCCTTCACGCGCGGCTTCAATCAGGGCATTATCCATGCTAAAATCTGGAAGCGTTACGTCCCTCATTGCTTCATTTCCTTTTTTAAGGTTCCGTTTTCATACCCAACGCAATTGTACCGTCTCCCTTATTTGAGAAAAGGTTCTCCTTGTTGAGTTTCTTTCTTTGCCTAAAGACGAATCATCCTCTAAATGACCGATTCTCCAAGTGAAGGCGCGAGGTCCGACTCTTGCAAAAGCACCCGACTAGGGTTATTCGGACTAAGAAGATCATACTTAGGTATGTTTTCTTCTTCTTCTCTGTTCATGTTATCCTATTTTTATATGTGTATAGATAGGATGGAACTTGATCATTTTCCCCATTTTTTGGAGTGTATGATGGGACCCTCCAGGGATGGCCGCGCCTTTAACTATTCGGAGAAGGACTTCAGAATTGGCGGAGATCGATCTTCTTCTCTTGAGGAGGCATTGGTTGGGATTGAATCTCTGTTCCATGAAGCTAGTGAAATCATTAAGGACCTCCCTTCCATCTATCCCCATGATGAACAGGTGCATGTTCGGAATTTCTTGGGTTCAGTGAGCATGGAGGAGGGGCGAGAGAACGAGGAAGAGTCTTGGCATATTGAGAAGTTTCAGTGCGGCAATGCCTTTCCTCGGTTCGGGTATGGG
Source organism: Papaver armeniacum (assembly GCA_023531295.1). Taxonomy (NCBI): domain Eukaryota; kingdom Viridiplantae; phylum Streptophyta; class Magnoliopsida; order Ranunculales; family Papaveraceae; genus Papaver; species Papaver armeniacum. The sequence continues at coordinate 90,119 of JAJJWW010004808.1, forward strand.
GTGGATCGGTTGTTTCTAGGTCGGGCGACGGAAAGCGAACGTGTGAGGCTCTTGGAGGAGAGCGCCATGATTCTTGATTTTAATGTCGATGAATCAAAAAAACTTTCTTCGAAGTGTCAATGAGAAAACCTTTGAAGGAGCATATGACGGAAACGAAATAGCCTTTGAAGTTGATTCCAAAGGTGTCGTTGGTGATACCGGAGGGGTCATGGTGGCGTATGCTGGACCGGTCGTCGGGGAGGACACTGCTGCTGCTGTGGTTGCTTCGGGATGGGATGTTGAGGTTGCTGCTTCTAACACCGTTGAATGGAACCTTTGTTTCCCGAGGGATTTCTGGGGAAGTGCTTGAAGATAGCCTTTCCCGAGGGGACTTGTGCTCCATCCTTCGAGGGCTAGTTCCTCCCTTTTGTTATTTCTGTTAGCTTCTTAGTTCCCCTGATGTTTTTTTCTTCTTCGTAAACTCATCTTTACCTTCTTCTTCATCAGTCAACATTTTGCTTCATATATATTTTTTGAAAGAGGTTGTGGTATGATGGCTAGCATTTTAGGGATTGGAGGCCTTGAGCCATCGCGAGTGAATTATCACGCCTTCAGGTGTGTCTGCATTGATGAGCTTGCAATATCCTCCCAAAAGGGTATCCGCAACTAGATACAGCTCGTCTTCTCTTTCATTGGGCGAATCAGTTTCAATAGCCATTTTTATTGTCATCCTCCCAACTTGAAACGAGCTTTCCTTAACCACTACATCTCCGATTGAAAACGGGTTCAGACATCGTACAACCGTTTGAGTCTTGGCTTTGGTTTCAATAGAAGTTTCTGAGCTTCTTGCAAAGTGTTCAAATGGTCAAGCTACCCATTCACATTTCTTGACATCGTTCATGCCAGTAATCGCGCCGAGTCCCCATGACGGAATGGGGGAAGGAAAGACTAGTTGCAGAAAAGGTTGCTCGGTCAGACTTACTTGCATTTGAAAACCATGAGCTAGCGCCAACGGGTCCTCTCCGGATGTCTGGGTTCCTTCAATAGTTCGTTGATGCGATAACCGGTGGGATGATTTGTTGAAATTCCTTCGGGCGTGGACGTCGGCAGAGGGTGCACATCCAATTTCGCTTTGTTGTCGAGCACCCATAAGCGTCCCATAAGCGTCCCAATATCATGTCATGATCTAGTTCTTTGACAATGTGGAATTTGCTATGCGTTATAGCATCTCCCATCTTGATCTCTAGGTTGATGTAGCCATGCGCGTTCAAAGTTTCTCCTCTCAAGTTCTTAATCACGGACGGGAATAGGTAGCGTCTTGTTTTGTAAATCCCGCCGCCTTTAGTGTCTTGAAAGTAATGATGTTCTGGTCGAGGCGTGTCGATGAGCGTGTCGTCAAATTCGTTACCTCTTAAACGGGACGTGGTCGGCAGTCCCAGTTCTCCTTTTTGGTTCCTCTGTTTGGAAAGCTTGGGCCCTTGGCATGGTTTCCGAGAGAGAAAAGTCATTTGCCGGATACAACGCGATTGAGAGCTGCGAAAATATCTTGTGTGCACCTTGGAAAGATAGAGAATTTCACATACATGTTGCATCATGGATTGTACAGTCTCGTGCACGGAGTCCCCAGAGGACCCGCAGTTTCTTATTGGGAGTGCGTCTCGATGCACTCTTTCGTCTCCTAGTTGGAGTTCTCCCGCTTCTATCCTTTCTTTGAAAATATGCTTTAGTATGTTGCAATCGCTGGTCGAGTGGTGAACAAACTCGTGGTAATGGCAAGATTTGGGGTTCGCCATCTCGCCTCGGTTGGTGGACGTCCGGGAGGAGGCGGTCGATAACATCATCTTGAACCCGTGCTTCTAGGAGGTCAATCACCTCCTCGATGGGAAACGGGAAATCAAGGGTATTTCCTTCGGTCTCATGATGCTGCATGGGAGTTTTAGTGACGGTCTTTCGTGGAGGGGGTTCCCGTTGCGCCGGCGCTTCACGTTTTGGATGGTGGATCGTAGTTAGGGCTTTCCTTTTTCCCCTTTCGTTTACTATGTTCACGGAGGATGAGCCGGCATTAAATTGCTTGCTGACGAGGCGTCTACTCCCGCGAGTTTCACGCGTGTCTTGATTCGAGTTGGCCTAGCTCGGAATCTTTGGTCTTTGTTGTTGCGGATCATCTGGCGGCTTCATGGAGTTCGGAGAATGTTTAGAAGCGCAAGTTCTCTAGCAAGGCGCGGTAAATAGGAACCATACCATTGATGCACGCGTTCACCAGTTGTTGCTCGGTCGCGTTTGGGTCGTGACAAATCGAGTGCTTGAACCCCGAACCTTTGACGAAATCATTCGGATGTTCGTTATCCCACCGGTACATTCTTACGAGATCCGAGAAAGTAACTTGTTCATACACGAAGAAGTATTCTTGTAAAACGCAGTGACCATGCTACTCCAGTTGGGAATCTTTGTTCGGTGGGATGTTGTTGTACCATGTATACGCCCTTCCAAAGTAAGTGATTTTGAGAATTCCCTTAAACGAAGAACGTGATTATATTCATGTTCACCTAGGGATTCCAGAAACGGGATACATGCTCATGTGCACTCCGGTACCATCGTACAGGGGTAAATTGAGGAGAAGAGTACCCCCTTGGGAGAGGATTCTCTGCATTTCGGATGGGTAAGGGGTTGGTGATGATGCACGTACAATTCATCATTCTTGATTCGGTTGCGGAGAAGTTGCTCCGGATCTTCTCGCGTGACGAAGTTGGCGGCCGATTTCTTTCCAACGGGATTCTAGGGCGAGTTTCCTCATCCGTGGAGGCATGCTCCACCGAGGTCTTTGGCGTCGGGGTTGTTGGAGACGTTCTAAAGCGGCTCTGGAGGACGCGACTCACGTGGTAGTCGCTATGTCAGGGTCTTGAGAAAGACGAGTACCTCCTTCTGTGTTGAAACCATATCCGTCTGGGCTCTGGCGAGCATCTCCTTTCGTTCCATCAAATCAGCGATGGTGACATAAGGACGACTTCCTTTGGTCCCTCCGGTCTCTCGTCCCATCGGAGGGGTAATTGGAACCTTAGTTGTGGTCGTAGGCGCCATGCTAGACGAAGCATTAGGAGGCAGCGTGGCGGCTCGGCCCTCGTTTGGTGACGTGACACCCAAAGAGATATTTTCGTTGCCGTGATTAGAGGTTGTGCATAGACACTAGAGGAGGCAGCGGCTCTGCCCTGGGGTGATTGGCGGTGTTACGCTTGAGGGAGTGCATTCGATGTTACCGTAGTCGGTAGGTGATGCAACAACGTTATTGGGAGAGACGCTAACATCGGGGATGTGTTCTCAGGCCGGTATTCTCGGCGGCCGCTCCGGACCGAGTTCCACCATGTTGGGATTTGACGTTCGGAAACGAAATCGGGAGTCGGAGTTGGTATTGTAACAGATAGATCAATCCCTACCGATGCGGTCGCCAATTTTTATGGGTAAAAATCGTTTCCGCCGATTTTGGTAAATTCGGTAGGTGAGTGAGAAAACTGGTTTAAACCCTAAACAAATGTCTTGCACGTGAGCACTTTCTAGGTTCGAGAGATCAACTGTACAAGTCCGGCCTAAACCAAGAAATGGTCGTTCCAGACTTGTTTCGGTCACAAAGTGGAGGAGAATGGTTGATTTGGGGAGGGAAGCAAAGAAAGGTGTTGAGACCAGAATAGTGCAGGAGAGTAGTGTCTCGACTTGTATCAGAAAGTGAAAGCTTCGGAAGCTTGCAAGAGATGAAAGCTTTTTTGGAGAGCTTGCAAAGTTTCCTTTTCTGAGAGTGTTTGTGTTTTTTCCTGACTGAGACTTGTTGTCCGGTGGAAATAGGTAAGACCTATTTATACAAGTCGAGATTGAAACGTACTCTGGCCTCATGAAGGAAGAGAGTACGGGGTGAAATAATGTGAAGAGGTGGTAACCGCATGGTTTTATGGGTGAAAACGTTTTCACCATTATTTCCTCATTTATTTGACCGCGTTATTCCTATTCTCGCTTTCTTAATGTGAGCGTAGTGTACTGTTGCATCTTTGTGACCGCCAAACAAAGACCTGGGAAAGCATCCCCGTTTGTGTTGATGTCTCGAGTGTTGGTTGCACATTGAGTGCAAGTATTGCTAGTGGCGCGTATGGCATGTGCCAATGGCATGTGCGGAATGCCTTTGTTGCGGGTTGCACCTTGAGTGCAAGTGGCAATGCCAGATCTGCTAGTGGCATGTGTGGCATGTGCCAATGGCATGTGCGGAATGCCTTGGTAGTAGGTTGCACGTTGAGTGTAAGCGGCAATGCCGAGCGCTAGTGGTGTGTGTGGCATGTGCCAATGGCATGTGCGGAATGCCTTGGTGGTAGGTTGCACGGTTTGCAAGTTAGGCTACCAGCGTGGGTTTTGGCATGTTTCAATGGAACGCACGGCCATTAGGGCCACATCTAGGTAATGAAAGCTACCAGCGAGCGTGTTGGGATGTACCAATGGCATGCTCGGCCATTAGGGCCACGGCCTGGTAAGAAAAGCTACCAGCGATGCGTGTTGGCATGTGCCAATGGCATGCGTGGCCATTAGGGTCACGGCCTGGTAAGAAAATCTACCAGCGATGCGTGTTGGCATGAGCCAATGGCATGCGTGGCCATTAGGGTCACAGCCTGTTAAGGAAAGCTACTAGCGATGCGTGTTGGCATGTGTCAATGGAACGCACGGCCATTCGGGCCACGACTTGGTAAGAAAATCTACCAGCGATGCGTGTTGGCATGTGCCAATGGCATGCGTGGCCAATTTGGCCTAGGTTGCATGGTTTGCAAGCCTAGGCGCGGGCCCCATTTTGGCATGGCGTGGCTAGGGCCAAGGTAAGGGCGCTTGGCTTGGCGTGGTGTGACTAGCGTAGCTAGGGCCAAGGCAGAGTGCGTTTGGCATGGCGCGGCTAGCCTGGGCTAGGTGTGGCTGGCATGATTTGCCATTCTCACAGAGGTGCGGCTAGCATGGTTGGCATGCTTTGGCGCGTTTGGTGTGACTAGCATAGCTAGGGCCAAGGCAGAGTGTGTTTGGCATGGCGCGGATAGCTTGGGCTAGGTGTGGATGGCATGATTGCCATTGGCACGGAGGTTCGGCTAGCATGGTTGGCATACTTTGGCGCGTTTGGTGTGACTAGCATAGATAGGTCCAAGGCGAGTGCGTTTGGCATGGCGCGGCTAGCTTGGGCTAGGTGTGGGCTGGCATGATTTGTCATTGTCACGGAGGTGCGGCTAGCATGGTTGGCATGCTTTGGCATGGCGCGTAGCTTGGGTGTGACTAGCATAGCTAGGGCCAAGACTAGGCTTTTAACATAAACCATGATTGTGTTTGGTATTCTTCATGGCTTCATCACAACGCATTTCCATTGATTACGTTTGAGTTGTTAAGGGATTGTTTGAAAAGTTTGGGCTGGCAAGTGTCTGGCAAAGATCATGATTTGCCATTGGCACGGAGGTGCGAGCTTTGGGAGCATGGTTGGCATGCTTTGGTAAGCAAAGTTTGGTGTGACTAGCATAGCTAGGGCCAAGGCACGATGTTGTCATACACGTTAATAATTACTTATAAATCTCAATCTTTCTTTTTATAGTTTGGCATGGCGCATATGGCATTTTAGCTTGATGGCTAGTATTATTGTGTTCCTGGCATGATTTTCCAATTGGCAGTCTTAAAGGAGGTGCGGCTAGCATGGTTGGCATGCTTTGGCGCATTTGTGTGACTAGCATAGCTAGGGCCAAGGCAACATAGGAGGTGCTTTGGCATGATTTGCCATTGGCATGGCGCGGCTAGCTTGGGCTAGGTGTGGGCTGGCATGATTTTCCATTGGCACGGAGGTGCGGCTAGCATGGTTGGCATGCTTTGGCGCGTTTGGTGTGACTAGCATAGCTAGAGAGTGTGTTTGGCATGGCGCGGTTAGCTTGGGTTAGGTGTGGCTGGCATGATTTTCCATTGGCACGGAGGTGAGGCTAGCATGGTTGGCATGCTTTGGCGCGTTTGGTGTGACTAGCATAGATAGGGCCAAGGCAGAGTGCGTTTTGCATGGCGCGGCTAGCTTGGGCTAGGTGTGGGGCATGATTTGCCATTGGCACGGACGAGGTGAATTAGGGTTTTGCTCGTTGTAACCCTAATTTGAAAAAATACCCCTATTAATTAATCGACTACATGTATTAAATGTTCTAATAAATGTGTCACCGGTGACATTAGGTTATTTGGGGTTTTACGATTTTACCCTTTGTTTAAAAACCACCATCAACACCTCCCCAATATACCGGGGATCATAGTAGGGCTACTAATTTGGTTCGCAAATAAAAAAAGCATGTATACATAGTATTTGCATGAAAATTCTGCAATTACATCCAAAATGATCTTAGGTGTTCAAATGGTGATAAGCTAATTAAACACCATGAATTTGGTGGGTTATTTAACGAAAAACTGAGGCACAAGTAATTTTACTTGGTTTACTGTTAAAACTTGAAACCTACGTTCATGGACTGATTTTTGTTTATATATAATTGGAAAGATTTCATAGATAATTAAAAGAAGTTGCAAATTGTTCAGATCTAATTGAATGGAATTTCTCAGCCACATTGACAGATTTATTTAACATATAGATGAACTTCTTCCAAATTTGCTGACCTCGTCAACTACATTATCCGGGTTTCTATGAGAATAGACACAAAACAAATAATCGAAATGTGTAAGAATTTCTAGTGCATCCGTGATAAAATTTAAGTTTGTCCACTTTACCGTAGAAAATTTTCCATTCACTGCATTAAACAATCTCCCTTAAAGATTGCTTTAGTTATTCCTTTTGCGTTGACCCATATGTCTTCTTCAAGAAATGCGGAAGCCTCGGCTTGTTCTGCATTAGATGTCATCTTGTGCACCCTTTAGCTCCGTTGCACGTTCCTGCATTATTTCTAGCAATTAGTCCAAAACCAGCAGGGGATGAACAATGATGCATCAAAGTTTATTTTGACAAAGAGACTGTATACGGGGTTCCCATGTGAAAATAACATTTAACTTAGTCGTCACTTCACTTCCATAATTAGCACCCTGCAAGGAACGCCTTCAATCAGTCCCATGACTCGCAATCTGTCTAGCAACAGTCTCTTCTTTCACCTGCGAATTTTCAAAAAATTTCTTGCATCTAGATTTTGATATGTGCCAAGTCGCGAAACTAATACATTCGAGCATAATTGTATCATGAATATTATTAGCGCAACTAAAGAAACCAAGTAACCAGTTATGGAAATCAAACCTAGTGGTTAGAGTTGGACTAGATGGAAAAGCCACCTGCTAAATCCTTTTCGACGCCACACAGTCCACGAAAAGATACTATGCTGTTTCAGAATGATTTCCACAAAAAGAACACAAGCTATTTTAGTGTTTAGTTATCCTAGATCCCTAGTGTCCAGGAAACTGTGGATTCATTTCCATAGTAAGTGTTCAATTCTAGGAGGAAAATTACACTTCAGAAAATATTTCCAGTTATTGTTGGATGGATTTTTTCTTAGGTTGCCATCTAATTTTGTCTTCACCAAATAAAGGAATCCTAATGCTAGTGATCTGCCTGACTATTTCAGCATCAAAAAGGCATTCTAATATCTATATTTTCTAGGTTTTGTTGACATAGAAATTAGTCTATTTTTTTATAACCATAGGAAAAATTCTGAAATGAGGGAGGAGTATCTCTATTTAGAATCCATGTCTTTTCAAATAGAGATAGACTTATTGTTGGTTACTTCCCATATAAACTATTTTCTAATGATGTTGTAGGTGCAAATAATCCACAGAGCTAGGTGGAACCATCCTGGCTAAGGGAACACCGAGAAAAACAAACACTAGAAGCATTGAATCACCCCATCAGGTCTGGGCGCAAGGAAAGAGGAACGGGGACAGCTCGAAAAACCGACATAAGGGAGAAAAGCTTTGATATGACACCCATCGAGTTCGAAGACAATTAATGCCCTGACAGGGTTGGTGAAGAGATGAGAGAAGCTCGTCCGAAGCAAGACTCGGCCAAGAATCTAAAGGGCGACACCGATCACCTCCACCAAACGAACGACATCGGGTGATGATACCACTCGGCTAGATGATTCGGCTCAAGAAAAAGGAGAGATCGACCAAAGCACCAGCGAGTCGCCCGAGAAGAACATCCAGAAAGCTAGACCAGGCTCAACACTGTAATATTGATGTATCACTACATGCAGCTATAAATAGAGATCGTGTAGGAAGATAGAGGGGGGGCAAGAGAGAAAGGTGGAGAGTATTGTGAAGAGAGAAAGGTTGAGAGTATTGTGAAGAGAGTAGTGCCGAGTATACTGTGGAGAAAGCATTGTTGAGTGAATTAGATCCTTGTAATCTTGTGTGAAGTAATAAGATCATCCCTTAACCCCGTGGAGACGTAGGTAATCATGCCTTAGAACCACGTACATCTTGTGTTCTTCTATGTCTTTTGTTGATTTACTTCTTAGCATAGATCTTTTGGATGTAGTAGTAGGATTTTCTACATCTACATTCTGGCGCCGACTTAGGGGACCGTGTAACATCTTCGGATACCTTGAAATCGGTTACCAAAAGAGAGAAATCCAAGCTCCTAAGTCACCATGCGTGTTAGTTGAAGCTAAGGGAGAAACTCTTTTGGTTCAGAGGGTTGATGGGAAAAATTAGTGAAAAGTTTTTGTCCTCGTTTTTAGCCAAACCTTGTTGAGTTTTGAGGTAGGATTGTTTTGCTGGATTTGACCGCTTCTGTTTCATTAGAGTCGAGTCGTCAGGGTTAAATCATCAAACTAGGTTGTTTTTCTAAGCCGTCTAAGCAGGTTATAAGAAGATCAATAAGCTCCCGAAATAACATCTTTTGATGTTGGTAGAAGCTAAAAATGAAATTCCACCTTGCTGACCTTTTTTCTTTTCATCTCTAATGGTTAAAACTGTGTCTTTGCTAGATTTGTTGTTTTAAGTTCACCTTCGTTTTTACTTACTAGAATTCACGAAAGGCTCACGGAAACTTAGTTTAAAGGAAAAAACTTGTTTAGTTAACTTCATCGTCTTAACCCCATCAAACAAGAGCAGGGAGATCTCTTACCTTATGAATAAGGGATTCCGGTTGAAGAAGTTTTACTAACTGTGTAAAGATAAGGGTTTTCGTTAAAGCTTTCCCGGTCAAAGGTCGCCTTGTCGTCGATCTAAGGTAAAACGTAATGACACCTCAAAAGCTCCTGAATGTATCATCTTTGATGACCGGTAGAAGCTAAGGTGAAACGTTGCTTCGTTATTTGGATCTTCTAGTTAGCTAAAACAAAGTGTGATAGTGGTGGACGCAAGACTAACTTGAAATCATCGAGTTCAGTTTTCCGGAAACTATGGTTGAAAGGAGTTTTAGTGGGCGCTTCATTATCAAGCCTCATCTTGATCCTACGCTAAAAGCCTCACAAAGATCGAGACGATCGGTAACAAAGAATTGGTAAACGTTATCGTATCATCAACTATAGTCAAGAAAGAAATCTTCCAACTTAGCATACGGATGATTAATGACTTCTGGCACTTGGAATCTTAGGACAAATAATGATTAATGCGTAGGGGAAGTAATGAAAGCAACGTGTCGAGACAGCTTTTCAAAGATTGTCCTTTACGGTCAAAACCACTTGACTGCTGTGATCAACACGCTAGCATAAATGGAAGTGTACTGTGAAAACTTTTTCCACCATTACACAAAGCAGAATCGTCGTACTTCATCCTTAACCTTTTCGAAAGCGTTCAAGTAAGTGCTGTATACTTTCCGACGTAGGTACAAGCGGGCGGGCGAGCCGAGGAACGAGGGCGCATCAAGGCAATGGCGAGTACTTCCAGGACGATCAGAATCCTAAGGAACCGAGTCACAGCGGGATATAGTGTACAAGAAGGACTCACCGATTCCCGACACGAAGATCATCGGCCAAATAACCCGAACGAGCCTCAGGCACCAGTCAAAGTCATGACTACTGTCGACGAGGAGGTCGATTTAGGCCGAGACGATGATCTCCCACCAAGGATGCTGAGGATTATCCCGAGCCAAATTGGGCAAGGGAATGAGGACGACATGATAGATGGAAGAACTGCATCAGATACTTGGGAAGAAGAGGAAGTGCAGACGATACATGAGGAACGAGGGCGAGAAAGGCAACCAACAGAGTACCTTCACGACCTAGAGCGAGAAGGTAAGAGACTCAGGCGAGTACACTTAGCAATGGGCGACCACAACCGAGACATCCCCCCAGCAGCGGCCGGTCATCCCGTAGCTCCAATCGATCCCCCCGTTATTCCCTCTACAAGGCCTCCAACCACACCACCCAATGTGACAGAAACCAAGTCAATGGCCACTCTAGCTATGAAAGTCTCGAACCAATGTTACTTTCTATATTGGCAAGCCAAAGAAGGCAAGAAGACCTTATGAGAGAGCTGCAAAGGAGAAACCTAACTCTAGAACATGAAAACTACCGGCTCCGTAATGACGGGGCGGGGTCGAGAGGATCATCGAGCCGAGGCGCTTCTAGCAACCACATCCCATCAAGAAACACCCCACCCCCATCTCCGAGTCGAGAATGCATACCCGACCCTAATCGACCAAGAGGAGGGTATGGGCCAGCCGACGATTCTTCGACCGAGGAAGAGGCAACCAATGGGGGTACGGATGCGACAACCAAGCAAAAGATCGAACAACTTGAGAAGATGCTCGTAAAACTAACAGAAATAACGAGGACGATAAGCTAGCGAAGTAATCAGTGAAGCCTTAAGACACCATTTACCAAGGAAATGGATCGAGATCCATTCCCGCCCAAGTGTACATTACCGATTTTCCCATCTAGGTTTGACGACACGGGTGACGCGGCAGAACACATCAAAATATACAGTAATGTCCTTGTTACAAGTGGGAAAAATTATGATGTGGTCATGTGCAAATTCTTCCCAAAGAAGCTTGGAGGGCGAGGCAAAGAGCCGGTTCTACACCTTGCCCGATGAATCCGTTGGAAGCTATGGAGTCCTGGTGGAAACCTTCCTTGAGACTTACATGCATAACAGTATTGCTCGGCCCATAGTCAATAAGCTCTTCACACTTGCACGAAGATTCAGGGAACCATTGCGCTCTTTAACGGACAGGTGGAGAAAGTTATGCACTGACATCGGAAAGGTGCCGGCCGATCAACAGATATTCGGTTTCGAGAATTCATTGGGGAGAACAGATCCCATTTGGCTAGCAATGTACAATGAGAAACCTAAAACATTAAGAGAAATCCGAAAGATACAAGAGCACTACATCGCCTTAGAGGAGATTCAGGAAGCGGCACAGGGCAGATGAATATAAGATGCAAGCGTCACAGTAGAGGCAACCCCACGAGAAGCCCCAAAACGACTTGAGAAAAGGCCGAGCACACAGCATCATGGGGAAAACAAAAGAGTTTGGGTCGAGAAAGGAAAGAAGCCTCGACACGAACCTAATCTTACACTCCACTAAACGCACCATTAGAAGAGATATTCAAAGAAGTCGAGAAGAGGAATGATATCTGATATCCTAAGACTCGGGGAATTCAGTTTGACGAAATAAGGAACCACCCGCAATTTTGCCATTACCACCGCCGAGGCCATTCAACTAATAATTGTCGGGAGGTGAAAGACATCGTCCAGCACCTAATCCGAGATGGATATTTACGGCATTTCGTCAAGACATCGCCGACACCTGCTCAACCCGACGTTCCAGTACACCAAATAAGAATCAATCGTGGCACCCAGTTCGCCTGCAACACCATATCGCACTCGGCAACCAAATGGTTCGATTTGGGAATCCCAAGATCGCCTCGAGGATTCATAAAAGGGATCGATCGGCAAGGAAATATTCGAGTGTGGCCAAAACCTTGCCCATGGAACCATGGATGATGCACCCGATCACCTTCTCGGCGAAAGACGTCCCATTAAATGGTCAAGCACATGGGGATCCCTTAGTAGTAACTCTGCTGATCGAGCAATGGGGCGTACGCAAGATATTAATGGACAACGGTAGCTCAGTCGAAGTCCTATTCTATGACACTTTCAAGAGGATGGAATTGTCCGATGACATCCTGATCCCGTCGACCTATCGAATCTACGGCTTCAACGGTACGGTGACAGTACCAAAGGGAGAAGTCACCCTCAGAGTCTCGGACGGGGAGGGATTCCTCGACACACTTACCACCTTTTGCGTGGTCGACGTTGTGTCACCATACGAAGCGATTCTGGGTCGGCCTTGGCTTGCGGGAATCAAGGGAGTCGCCTCGGCCTATCATCAAAGATTGCGGTTCCCATCGTATCGAGGAATAGTGAAGGTACTAGGCGACCCCCAGGCAGCAAGGCAGTGCGTGCAGATAGACGTCCAGTAGAATGAGGAGAGGCGATCGAGGAAACGCCAAGAGAAGAACAAGTCTAAGGAAATAAAGGCGGGAGAAGAGTTGGAAAAGGTGATGTCACAAGCCATCGCTACTTATGAAGTCAAGGAGAAAGAAATCTTATAGCAATCACGGGAGCCGGCGACGGTCGGCGAACCAAAGCAAAATTTCTCGGCCTTAGAACCTACTCGAAAAATCAATGGGTACCGAGGAAGAGCCAAAAATAATAAGAATAGGAACTCTTTTGACAAACGAGCAATCCCAAAGAGTTGACAACTCTTTTGAAGGAACACATGGATGTATTCTCCTGGCAAATGCACGATATGGAAGGAATTGACCTAGAAGTCTGCTCACATCACCTGCGGATAAACCCAAAGTTCAAGCCTATCCGACAAAAGATGAGAAGAATCGCACCCGAGCTACAAATAATGGTGGAGGATGAGTTGAAAAAGTTGCAAGAAGCAGGAATCATTAGGAAAGCCCAATACCCGCAATGGATATCTAACATGGTGATAGTCCCCAAAAGAAATGGAGGTGTTCGAGTCTGCATCGACTTTAGTGACTTAAACAAAGCATGCCCGAAGGATAGCTTCCCACTCCCCAGCATCGATCAGCTTGTAGAATCCATAGTTGGGTATAAGGCGACAAAACTCATGGACGGATATTCAGGGTACAATCAAATACCCCTGGCCCCCGAAGATCAAGAGCATACATCCTTCTTCACACCAAGAGGGTTGTATTGCTACACCAAAATGCCGTTCGGATTGAAAAACGCAGGCGCCACCTATCAAAGGTTGGTGGAAGACATGTTTGAAGATAAAATACACGACACCATTGAGGTATATGTAGATGACATGTTGGTCAAGAGCGAGTGGCCACCACCCACATCGACGATCTCCGAAACATATTTCAAACCATGAGAAGGTACAAGATGAGGGTAAATCCAGCCAAATGCACTTTCTGGGTCACATCGAGCAAGTTTTTAGGGTACATAATCACCGATAAAGGCATTGAAGCCGACCCAGATAAAATCAGAGCCGTCGTGGAAATGCCGTCGCCTTTAATGATTGATTAAGGACGTGCAACGATTAAATGGAAATTTGGCGGCCTTAGGACGATTCATCTCTCGATCATCTGACAAGTGCAAGGATTTCTTCGGGACATTAAGGAAAGGAGAGAAGTTTAAATGGACCGAGGAGTGTGAAGAAGCATTTCGAGAAAATTAAGCAACATCTCGCGAGTCTTAGGTGTTACAAAGACCAGAGCCGAGGACATACTAACACTATATCTTGGGGCAACTTGATTATGCCATTAGTGCCGTACTAGTCAAGAACATTGAAGGGGAGGAAAAGCGGTGTATTTCGTAAGCAAAACCATGAATCCAAAGAGAGAGGAACTACACCAGGATCGAGCAACTAATATTAGCATTGGTATTTGCAACACGAAGCTCGGACGTATTTCCAAGCCTACAAGATTCGGGTACTCACAAAGTCATCCATAGAATCGGTACTCGACAATGCGGCCCGGTCGGGACGAGTCTCTAAGTGGAGTGCCCAAATAAAACAATTCGACATTTTTACGAAATGAGAACAAGAAGAAAAGCACGGCAGCGGGGCCGATTTTTTGGCAGACTTCCCTCTCAGCGATGAAGATGAAGTAGAAGACATCCCCGGAATGGAGGAAGACCGAGAGGACCCGTCCGACCTACTCGAGACATGCAACCCGACACGATGGGAGGTTTTCGTGGATGGGTCGTCCAATAAAGACGGATCCGGTCTAGGATTGGTTTTCACGACGCCGAAGGGCAAAAAGATGGTACACTCCTTTAGGCTTGAATTTAAAGCGACTAACAATGTCACGGAATACGAAGCAGTAATACATGCCTTGCGTTTGATAGTGGAGATGGGAATCCAGGAGGTACGTCTCACAAGCGACTCTTAGCTAGTCGTCCGACAAATCAGCGGACAGTACGCCATACACGACCCTTTACTACAGAGATATTGGGAACTCGCCCAATTCTATATCGGCCAGATACCGAGCATCAAGTTCCGGCATATTTGTAGGAAGGACAATCGCCACTCGGACGCCCTAGCATACATTGCTTCCATGTTGACAGATTCAAGCGTCGAAGGCATCAGAGTTATGAGAGTCTTAATGCCCCTCGCACATGAGACCATGGACATCGGCGCACATGTCGTAGCAACCACTACTGATCAGTATCGGGCCGATGATTGGAGGAAACCGATTCATGAGTATCTCGAATCCGGAAAGTTGCCCAAGGGGCGACCCGAGATCAATAAAGATCAAAAGCAAAGCGGCTGCGTACGAGCTTCGAGACGGCACTCTATACAGAAAATCGTACCTAGGACCATTACTAAGGTGCCTGAGTAAAGAATAAGGACACACTATCCTCAACGAATTGCACTATGGAGCAAATGGAAACCACGGCTCGGGCCATAGCCTAGCAAAGACGAGCTAAAACCATGGGATATTTACGGCCATATATGAATGAGGACGCGAGACACATGGCCCTCATCTGCGATGAGTGCCAAAAATTTGGAAAGAAGATACATGCACCGGCAGTGACATTAAACTCTGTTATCAGTCCCTGGCCTTTCGCTAAATGGGGAATCGACATCGTGGGACCATTGCATGTCGGATCGGGGCAGAGAAAGTACCTGATTGTAGCCACTGACTATTTCACCAAATGGGTAGAGGCCGCCCCACTGAAACACATACGAGATAAAGATATATTTCGATTCATCTGGGAACACATCATATGTCGCTTTGGAGTACCAGCAGCAATTGTCTCTGACAATGGGAAACGACTATAGGGCAAGAACATCGACTTGCTATTCAACACCTACAATATTCGAAAGAGCAAGTCCACACCCCTGTACCCCCAAAGTAACGGACAAGCCGAGATCACAAACAAGACCATCGCCGATAATATGAAGAAGAATCTCGACGGGGAATATGGAGAATGGTGCGAAGAACTTTATAACGTTTTGTGGGCATACTGGATAACTCGCAGAGAGGCAACCGGGTTGTCGCCTTTCATGTTAACATACGGGACCGAAGCCATCCTTCCCACAGAAGCAATGATACCTACAACAAGAACTGAAGCATGGAGACGAAACATCTCAACTGATCTTATTCTGGCTAAACTAGACGATCTAGAGGAAATAAGAGAGATGGCTCTGCAGAAAATGGAAAATTACCAACGAAGAATCCAGCGAGAGTACAACAAACGGGTTCGACCCAGAGAATTTCAACCAGGACAATTGGTACTAAAGCATCTACCCAGTTATGAACGTGATAAAAAAGGCGGAAAATTAGCAGCACGATGGGGAGGACCCTACACCATTGTTGAAAAAGTCGGTGAAGGGGCCTACAAGATACTAAAACCGGACGGAACACCTGAGCCACGACCATGGAATGCTACGCGACTAAAACTATATCACCCATGAAAACATGTACGATATATTGTCATTCATTTCCGTGAAATGCCACGAGGGGTTGGAAATATGGCAAGTGCGTCTAAATGGTCGTTTCGAACCCGGGGCGATGGCATTGTGCAAGTGCCGGGGCGACTTACACTAAGACGGACTATTCGAACTCGGGGCGATGGCAGTGTGCAAGTGCCGAGGTAGTCCTAGGGGCCTGGAGGTTGGAAACCAGTGGCCGATTGTCGGGGCATGAGTACTCGAAAATCGAGCAGTCAACATTGCTCCCCTTGCAAGTGTCTGAAATCACTTGCCCAAGAAAGTTAATCGATAACTTCTTGGGATATCGATCCCCTAGATATTAGGAAGGACCAACTACCCTGCCACTAGATCTTGAAAGACGGTGATGAGATACCTCAATCGGGACATGGCATTGGGCCCGATGACCCTCCCTGTTGAGTGTGTTCGACAGAAACGACATTTATGATTAACCAATCTACTCATGTTTATGCAGGCATATACAACTTAGTCGCACAAATAAACCATAAGTTGTCGGCGTAACATAAGTAAGAACAGTAACATGCATAATAAGTGTTCGATAACCAGAAAAACAACCAAACTGGTGACGCAGCGCCCCATTAAAAGGTGTACGAGAAATTAAATGCGTTCGAACGGATTACAACCCATGACAAAAAGGGTAAGACAGCGACGCAGCGCTACAAAAGACAAGCTTACTCTTTAGAAGGAACCGCCCTGGAATCACTCTCTTAGCGACATCATCGGCTCGTTTCTTATCAAGCACCGCCTTTACACCGGCTTTGACCTTCGCGACGAGCTCATCGTTAAACTTCGCCTTCTCAGCAGTAAGATCCTGTGTCAGCTGCGTTAACGCCGCTTCGGCAGTGGCTACCCGCTCGAGTATTTGAGACTCCTTCCTCTTAAACCGAGTATTCTCCTCTTCCAACGAGGCCACCTTCCTCTGCTCGGCTGCCAAAATAACAAGAGCAGTCAGTTACATAATGACAGCATTAAGACAACAACAAGGAAAACACATTATAAGGCACACCACCTTCCAATAAAGGGGTAACTACTCTAATGGTTTTTTCATACTCAGACAAGCTACACTCGAGAGAATACATCTGGAAGAAAGTTCTAGATATCTTTGTTCGTTAAACTCATTAGAGGGGCAAGATTTATGATCACTCCATTCGGCCCCTCTGCACGGGAATGGGCTATCTGCAAACCTGATAATTGAGCTCGAACCCACTCCAAGTCCTCAGAAACCTTCTTGGACTCCCTGAGCTTCTCAAGGGACTCTTGGCTACACCTCTCGGCAGCGTTCTTCTCACCCAAGATCCGAAGGCGATCTGCGTGCAAGTCTCGAACCTGAAGCCTCAGCCGACCACATTGACTCTCTAAGTTATCGACCAACAGTGTTTTATCGACAGCAATACCTTGGAACCGAGCTAAGCTCGCCCTAAGATTATCAATTTCCTCAGGGACATACTCAAAAGTCTCATAACGATGCAGCTGGATCTGCAGACCCTCGAGCTCGAGCTCGGTCTCTAGACGATCGATTTTATCATCTTTGTTGTAAATTCGACACGTGATCCCGTTCTATATTAAGTTCTTTCTTCAACAAACGATACCTCGTAGGCAAGCATCGGCCTCCGCACTAGAAGTTTCGGCTAGGAAGGCAGTACTAAACTCAGGATATTGGCACTACATAATCAATCACGAACACAGGAGAGATAAATAATTACCTTGGGTCTCGGCTAGTCGCTTCTCCATCCCCCTGGATCTCTCACGCTCCTGCTGTAATAAGAGACGGATATTCTCTCTCTCAAAGAACCTCCTGTGGCCCGAAGGGCGCGTTGCTTAGCAACGCGCGGTTGACATCCTACAAACACCAACAGCGTTAGCAATGACCCTACAACTCGAATGCATGACCTTATCAACACAACTCACCAGCGGGTCAAAAGTACCCTTCAGGCCGGCATCATATAACGAGACCGCCTGGATCTTCCCTTCATCCGACAGCGAGGCAAAATCAGGAGAAATAAGAGCTCCAAGAGAATTGCACATAGGACCTGATACGGTAAAGGAGGTGTTGCTCCCTGAATTAGGAACCACGGGAGAAATGGGCTCCAGAAACTCGCCCCCAGAAGCAATGTTCTCTACTTCATGAGTACCCGAGTCATCCCCACCAGACTTATCCAATTGCTTCGGCTCCTCTTCATCACCATCAACTTCGTCCTCCCCATCAAAAATATCATCATCATCATCCCCATCAGACTCAAGATACACAACACCATCGGCAAGAACGACTCCTCTACCAGCTGACTGCTGGGGCACAATTTTTTCTGGGACGAGTAAGTCGCCCTTAGTCCCTTTTCCCTTAACACTAGGCTTCCCACCTACAAGGGTAGACGAAATATCAGAAGTTTTCTAAGGCGACTTCCTCATGAAATGCGATAAAGGCAGCCGATCCTCAAGATCCTCACCATCTCTCGCCGAAGCACCACCGGCATCATCGATCCTCAGCTTCTGCGCATGAGCCAATTTCAGAATCATTCAAGGAAACAAATAGGGGAAAGTACATGTACTACAAAGAAGGAGTAGTATATTTGTTACCTTCCCTGTTTCCTCCTTGGCCCCTGCACCAGAACCCCTATACCTTTTGCGAGGAATGAGGGAATCAGAAGGAACGCTCGGGAGCTTGGACTGAAAACACACAGAAATTGAAACATCGCCCTATCAGTTACCCGAGCCGACCAAATAAATCTAAAGCCAAGAAACATACTCACCCGATCAATATTGACCACTCAGAAGGGATAAGGCTCGGACGGAGAAGGAAAATTGCCGCTCAGAAGGGGACCAGAGATAACCAGAGGAACTCGGTCCCAAGCCGCATCACTAGTATGACGGGCATGTTTGTTGGAACTCTTCCCCTCGGGATCCTCGTCCAGTAAAAGCTTCTTGACACCCTCGGGGAGAGTTTTATGACGATGTGGGCTAGCAGCAAAACCAGCAATATCACCATTGGTGGCAGTCCCACTTCGATAATTATCGGCAAAACTGGCAGGAGTATAGTCACTCGCCTGGGAAGGATCGTAGGTGGACCAGGTGGTGGGAGCACACTCGCCTCGACTGCGCCTCTCCCACTCGGATAAAATACGAAAGGTATTGCCATTCCACTGAGCCAAGGCACGGGAAGGGCGAATCTTAGAAAGAGCCTCATACCAAAACGGACGGCTAGGATCTTACAAAGGAAAGCGCAGCCCAAGCTCTATCTGACCCCTGGTGACAATGGTCGCCTCGGCCGAGTGTGGAAACTTTAGAACATCATCCTTCTTCAAAATGCCTCTTTGGCCCGACAAGAGCCTGACGTCATAGCCATGGAGGTCGAACTCATTCTTCAACTGTTGGATGAATTGCTCATCCGACAAGTTTTTAGCAGTTCTCTTGTCATCCCTACATGAAAACGAAGAAGGATTAACAGAAAAGATGGAATCCAAAGCACAATAATCATGCCTAGAAGGGCTCTCCAGAAAAAACAAAGAATCGAGCGGCACACCGTCTTCATCAGAAAACACATAGCTCACGCACCTTTTTTCCACCATGTAAGGAGTTGAAGACGCCATGAAAGCTTGTAGATAGGAGGAGTAAAAGTACTACCGGAATCGGAAATTACAGCGGCAACGGAGACGGGGAAGATTCAGGACAAAGAAGGAAAAGGGAAGTAAATCTGCAAAGAAGATAGCTAATGGCAAGGAAAGAAGCAGAGGAGAACGGAGAGAGAGGAGAGAAAATGGCTAAGGAAAGGTAAAGAGAGAATGAGGTTTAAAGACCAGACTTATAAACCTCACCTGTGGTAACCGACGTGGAAGGTAAACCGGTCGCAGCAAGTGAAGAAAGTGGGGAACAGCATGGCGCAAAACCCGGCATGACCGAGGACATGGGAAGACGAGGCGGTTTCTTCCCCACGTGTCGATCACACGAGTGGAAGAAGGGGCATAAACGTAGGTGCAAATAATCCACAGAGCTAGGTGGAACCATCCTGGCTAAGGGAACACCGAGAAAAACAAACACTAGAAGCATTGAATCACCCCATCAGGTCTGGGCGCAAGGAAAGAGGAACGGGGACAGCTCTAAAAGCCGACATAAGGGAGAAAAGCTTTGATGTGACACCCATCGAGTTCGAAGACAATTAATGCCCTGACAGGGTTGGTGAAGAGATGAGAGAAGCTCGTCCGAAGCAAGACTCGGCCAAGAATCTAAAGGGCGACACCGATCACCTCCACCAAACAAACGACATCGGGTGATGATACCACTCGGCTAGATGATTCGGCTCAAGAAAAAGGAGAGATCGACCAAAGCACCAGGGAGTCGCCCGAGAAGAACATCCAGAAAGCTAGACTAGGCTTAACACTGTAATATTGATGTATCACTACATGCAGCTATAAATAGAGATCATGTAGGAAGATAGAGGGGGGGCAAGAGAGAAAGGTGGAGAGTATTTTGAAGAGAGAAAGGTTGAGAGTATTGTGAAGAGATTAGTGCCGAGTATACTGTGGAGAAAGCATTGTTGAGTGAATTAGATCCTTGTAATCTTGTGTGAAGTAATAAGATCATCCCTTAACCCCGTGGACGTAGGTAATCATGCCGAACCACGTACATCTTGTGTTCTTCTATGTCTTTTGTTGATTTACTTCTTAGCATAGATCTTTTGGATGTAGTAGTAGGATTTTCTACATCTACAGATGTCAAGCCCTTAACAAATCCCATTTCAGATCCAAGATCTCTGCTTACTTATAATATCATGGAGATTAGCATTCAAAAAGTATTGAGATTTAAGAATTTGCACCCAAGAGTTAGAAGATTCGTTAATCATTATGTACGCAAGTTTAACAAGAAAATCTTGATTGAAAATGTCATCTCTTTTAATATTAATCATCCCTCCTAAGTCTTTTGGAAGGTTAATATCACTCAAAACCTTTAGGTAAACACCCTTACTTAATTTATAGTTCACTAAAAGTTTCTTTGGATGTGGTGAGTAGCTAGAGCCCCTTAGAATATTCTGATTCGTAACAGTTCTACCAAGTGAGATCAAAAACTTTGGTTTCCAAATGGGTAGGCTATCTTTGTGTTTATCCAGAAAAGGGTTAAAGGATTATATATTGCTAGTTTGAAATAGTACTGGAACACCTAAGTACTTTTCTTGAAATGTCATTCTCCTAGACTGAAGTATGTTAGGTATCTCATTTTTTATATTCCCTGGGACCTTGGGACTAAAATTTATAACCAATACTAGGTATCACCAAGGCCTTACGTCCCGGCTCAACCTCTCATTTTTAGCATACACATTTTATACGCATCAAGTCAATGTTTCCGACTGCAAAATATAAATCGTAAAGAGAGAAAATAATATACTAAAACTCATTATCTATATTTGGTCAATTGTTATCTTTGCTTTTGGGAGAATTTTTATATTGCCTTTGTCATTACATGTTGACAGTAAAACGAAATACAAAAAAAGAAGGCTATAATCGAATTGAATATCTTTACTACTGTTTTTATCATTTGGAAAATGAGAATTTCAGATAAAAATCAAACTTGCAATATGTCGGCTGCATAATGACTTCTCAAAGGAATTATTATTAGCAAACACCCATTCAAGTACATCAACAGACCAAACCCGCAATCAGTATTTCTTTACATAATGTTAAATTGGTGTAATATAAGGACCCATATGAGAAAAAATCAAATGAACAACCTTCTTAGTGCCTTAGGCCCCGACCCAACGTTTGATTAGTGTCATGCATCATTTAAACTTAGGTATTCAGTATAAGGTTTTTAACTTGGTATGTTCCATTAATGTGCTTTAAAATATCATTAAGATGCTTTTGTTATCCATGTATTCATGTATCCATGTTGATATAATATGTTTATGTTATTTAGGTATCACCATTAATGATTACCTAAGTTTTTTCATTTTTAATTCTAGTGTAATTAGATGATGACCAATTGCTCATTGATTAAATGTAAATATCGCCTGAGGAAGTTAATGGTAATCAAACTATAATGTCACTTATGGGGATGATATTTGGTGTTTTTATCTAACAAATTAGAATATGGAAGTGTGGTCCGAATATATATATATGGAATAATTGTTTAACCAAAGTTTAATTATCTACTTGAAACGAACAAATCAGCAATTCTAGTTTGGGTTAATTGGAGTTTGATACTTACATTTTGTCCAACATTAAGGTTTGGTCTAACATTTGTCCAACTTAGGGGTTGGTACTTGGAAATGACGTTGACTTTCGTTGACTCCGTTAAGTCTCATTTTAATCAAATTATCAACTAAATATTTACGCATTTACTATTTTCCCCTTTACGTGGACTACAATACCCTTGTTGTGGCACATACTTTTGACACACTTCAAAATTATCCTAACCTAACCTAACTTTCTGTACTATTTTCTTCCACCGTTCCCCTTTTCTCTATTCCATTTATGAACAGACATACCACCCACCACCACCGTCTCCCGACCAGAATCTTACTTAAATCCATAGATTATCTTCGAAAAAAATTATCAAAAGAACAATGCATTCACCAATCAATCGAAACAGTTATCAAAATATCAACCTACACCACCACCATTTCAATATCTTCATTTCTCAACTAAACATCGATAATAAATTGGGAATTTTCTGTACAAGCTTCACTACCGAACCTAATTATTTCTCGATTATAATTCCATCGATTGATACCACTTGCAGGTATAAATCCAATTATTGTTACTCATTTTATTTCAATCTTCTCCAATACCCTAAATTGAATGTTGATTTCTTCGATTTTTGGATACAATCAGATTTTGATGATAACCCACAATGATTCGATCAAAACTCATTAATCAATGTTAAGAAAACCCTTCATTATCAATCTGTTCTTCACCGTAAGCTTTGATTCATATGTTTTACCACTATACATTTTTAGATTAACTTCACAAATCTAAAAACTCAATCCAAACGGACGTGAATCAGTATCGCCTTGTTATTGTTTTAAAATCAATGACTCAGAAGCTGATCCAAAACCTAATCTTGATTCTTGACTAACAATGGAATTTGATTTTTGATCTTTAGAAATTAGTAGCAGAAACTTCATTTGATTCAATGATTATCAGGGTTAGGAGAAGGAAGAGAAGATGGTTTCCATATAGAAAAGAGACGGAGAAAGTGAAGAGGTGGCTGGTGTTGCAGTGGTAATTTGAGAGACGGAGATGGTGGGTGTCAAGGGTTTCGAGAAGGAATTAAAGATTTGGTTTTGTTACTCGTGAAAGAATTTTAGGGTTGATAATAATTATAATGTAAATATCAATAAATCGAAGGGTATGACAGTAAAAGTTTATATTTCATACATGTTTTTTAATATTTTCTTAATAATATTTAACAGAAGTCAAAATTTAAGCCAGTCAACGTTATTTCCAAGTACCAACCCCTAAGTTGGACAAATGTTAGACCAAACACTAATGTTGGACAAAATGTAAGTATCAAACTCCAATTAACCCTTCTGGTTTTTTCTTTAATAATTTATTCTAATGAACAAAGTTTTTAAAAATTTAAAAGAAATAGATATGTCTTTGATCCGTACGTGAATTTAAATTTTTTTTTTTTTTTTTTTTTTTTTGTGAATTCCACTATTCTTGATTACAATAGTTTATAGTAGTTGTATTCTTTCTCGAGTTCATATTTTATCTATGACAGTTCTGTATTTTTGTTCAGGATATTGTCTGGAACCGACGTAGACTTGTGTTCGATTTTGATTTTAACTTATCCATATTTTCATAGACCGATGTAGTTGTGAATTTCTTGTTTGAGCACACCTCTCGGTAAAATACCGATGCATGCTTGTTGTTCACACGCCGTCTGTATAACCTGATCTCCAAAAAATGCAATCATATCCTTTTTGAATCCTTCGATGATGCTTCCCCATCTTTAATGAACTCTTTATTCGTCAAGTAAGCCTCAAGCAAATTACTATCACATGACAGTAAGATGCCAATGTTGCAACGATACTTATCATCATACTTAACATGATCAAAATCATGCAACATTAAGAACTGTCATTCTAGTCTTTTTTTTTTCTCCAGTTTCTTATATTATTTAAATTGTTCTATCTCATACTCATATTTATTACATGTTGTACATTTTTTTTGTTTTGAATTAATGTTTAAACAATTGAATTTTAGATTCAAATGACTCTAAAGATTTAAATTGTTTTCGGTTGTTTGTCTTGCAATATTCATTTCTCCCCCCCCCCCCCCCCCACCCCCAAAAAAAATGCTTTCTAGTATGTTTGGACACATGTCGATGATTGTATCCAAGAATTGTATTTCATCTTTTAATTGTGACTCAAGTTCATCTATATTAACAGTTTTTTCCCAAAATTCTTATTTACCTACTTGAAAAGCTGTCATAATTCTACGTTTGTGATATAAAGAATGAAATATTAGTCGTAAAAACATTGAAATTGTATCTAGTGCTACACTTCAAAGATCCCAACATTTATGTGAAAATTAAACACCCTGGAAGAATATGGATTGTACGAAACAATACATATATTGTTTCGTTGCGGATGATCACCTCCCTTCGTTCATCGCGTCAAGGATAAATTCGGTACACCTTGGTTCATGGTTTAAACATTAATTTTATGCTCTTTCCATTTCTGATGCACATCGAATCCGAACCATATGGACCGAGTTATATACATTTCTTTACGATCTTAATTAGTTGTGTTTCCTCTCCCTTCTTTCACTAGCTAACCTGATTAAATCGTTATGGAAGGGAATACATACTGAGAATGATTTCGATTGAGGATATGCTTCTGATGACCTTTCTTTTATGGAATATCCTCTTCTTCGAACTTACGAAAATCTTCCTCTAGTATTCACTTCGATTAGATAGGGTTAGTTTTTTTTTTCCAGAAATTTGGTACAAATAAATTTCTTAACCTATTCCAATGCACTAATTTTTCTGAACCCTCCTAGAATAAAAGAGCATGCATGTTAGTCGATTCTATGTTTTTGAAATTCAATCATAACACATGTGCTACCACTTTACCAAACATTTCCTTTCTTGCTTTTTTTTCATCAATTGAATTTTTTAACCATTTTAATTCGAAAAATGGGTTAGCATACTGCGACAATCAGAAGCATAATAATATGGTGAAAGATCGTCTTTAAATTCTGACCAACAGGAATTCATGGTCATTGTCAAGAAGGTATATGGGTGATGATTAAAACGTGTAATATCTATTGAATCTTGATAAATATCAAACATATGCCTAAGACCACCAATGACACATTTTTATCTCTGGGTGTGACATTACTCAGAATATCATGTATGGAGGAATACTTGGCACATAAGACATTAGGTTTCGAGAATGTATTATGAATCGTCCCAAGAATATCTCGGTCTAGCTGGGGATTTTGCTTTTCCCGAACAGTAAGCGCCTGATTAGTATTGTATATATAGAACTTGGAATAAAATGGTTCTCTTTTTTCGTCGGATACTAATGCTCCGCTTACGTCTAGATGTTTTCCTTGTATTGAACATAAATTTAGACCTTTGCTTTTTGGATTTCTTTTTATCGAGACTGAAACCAAGACAGGTAAAAGCATTTGAAGCATTATACTCTATGATATGGATAGAAAAATAACTTGACATGGAATCATTACCTTCAAATAAATCCCTCAAACTCTGAGAGATTCAAGCAGCAAAGAATTTTTACTTTTTTCATTAAAACAACATCTTCATAAGTTGGTTCCTTCTTGAATGATTTGTTCAATATCTCTTCATGATAAGTGCATATTTTACATATATTTGGTGTCAATTCCATGCTAGTATTTGTTGGTTTTCCTGCAAATTATTGTATATTACGCTTGTTTTCTCTTATTTGTGTTTTGTTAGGTAAATCATTCAAAATAAGTGAAATAACACTTAATTGTGCAATAAAAGAAGCTAGCTACAAGTGGGGAAGGGCCAAAGACCAATTGGAACTCATTCAAGTACAATATTTCCACTTTTCATTCTATAAAGGACGAGAAGACGAAGGCACTGGAAAAAGAACATAGTCATTCTGAGTTCGTATGAAGAAGTTATGAGCAAAACAAGAACTTAGAAGACTAAAAGGGCAAAATGGTCATTTTACAGGACCAAATGCTATTGGCACCCCCACGGTACGATAAGGGGGTACTCATTCTATTAATGGGAAGTCAAGTTCAAAGGAACTGCTAAAAAGCAGTTAAGTCTTTTACAAAGGGGGAAGCCAGAATTCAAATATTACTGAAGACACCTGGCTTATTACTCAGGGCACTCCTTCTTCTCTATTACTAAAACAGCAAACGGGAGATGGCAATCGGAACCTGATGATCATGATGATCACGATGATGATGGATCTTGATTAACAGTATTTTCGAATTTGAATACATCAATGGGTTCCTGGGGATGACAGAAAGCATGGGTACTAGCCTGGTTTCGATAAATCAGTCATACTCGAGTTCGGGAGTGGATTATTGGTTGCTTCCATTGAACTCGAGCTTGGAGATGATGATGCAGTTCAAGGTGAAGAACGAGTGGGTGTCAAATAGGCTTCAGTCGATAAATATGGTGGAGGATGAAGGGCATACATGGATTCAGAAAGTGAAGTAAGTCGCTGCTGCTATTAATTATCGATGGCATGGAGAACAACTCGAGATAAACCAAGACGAAGAAGTAATGCTGATGTAGTCGACGGAACAATGGAGTTGTTGCTATCATGGGACCGAGATCGAAGTCGGAAATGAAAGAGAAGTTTATGCTAAATAGCAATTGAAGAACAGGGATAGAGAAGGTGGAGCACGTGTGATCGGAGAAGAAGTCAGGGCAGGTACATGTGGAACTAAAGATATTTTATCTGACACGTACGACTGGTGGGGACAGATGAAACAGCTTTGACGCGTTTTGAAAGCAATTGATTATTGGAAGTAACGCGGTTATTGGAAGCAATTGATTAGAAGTAACGTTATTGAAGCATTGACGGTGCATTTAAAAACACATGGTTACTGCTAGAGTTTAAACCAATGGGATGGTGTGGTTGCGTTTCACTGAAGTACTTCTCACACACTAAATCATAATATGTGATAAGCTAACCGACTTCACATCTCTATATTCTACGACTTTCGTGGATCGGCTAGGTTATGTGTAGGCTATAAATAGCAGCCTAAAACCCAACGAAAAATGCACTTCTTCTTTTATTATTCCTTTTGTAGCTAGAAACAAAAACAAAGAGAGATATAAAGTTTTGTTCCTGGCTTTTCTTGTGAGCTTTTATATTTAGTTTCAATTTCTTTCTTTCTTATTTATTTAATTATTATTACTTTTTAGTTATGAGTAGCTAAACTTCTTATTTATTAGGGATGATTTCAAAGTCCTGAACAATGAAGCTTTAATTTCTTAAACCAAGTTTATTTCAAGTTTTATTTTATTGTTGATTATCTTTATTATTTTTAATGTTTAAGAATATTGGGGGGTTATTTAAAGTGATCAATTAAATTAAACAATCGATAATTCTTCTACTAATATTGGGGTTGGTGATACGTGTAATTGTCACTCAGCTCTTTACACAAGTAGTAAATCGCAAGAGCTGGCAGAGGGATTCTGTTAAGCAATTGTGTATAAAGATAACACTAGTAAGCGGGCCGAGCCTATGCGTCTGATGCTAGGATCAACGTGATTCACAGAGTGTAAAGCATTCGTTAATCTACACCTTGAGAGCTTATTCTTGGTGGGTTAGTTGGATAGAAACTAGTAGTCGAGCGCTTCCGTATCCAGTGATAATAGGAATCTGGGGGATAGCAGATCTTATTGCTATTCTACGGTTGGTAACAATATAAACTCAACAATAGATAAACTTGTATTCAATTAAGTTTCAGTTCAGTGACGGCGAAGGATTCCCTAGTCATCTTTCTTCTTATTATTTACTTTGATTAAAATCTAAAAAACCCCCTTTCGGTTACTTTTTAAACAACTAAAATCTCCCTGCTCTTCGTGGGAACGAACTCCTTGCCATTATAATACCAGTTAATTGTGTGGAAAGAAGTAATTAATTTGTTGTGTAAACGACGCGCATCACTTCAATCCAGTGCCTTGCCCCGCACAAAGAGCAAAAAATGTCCATTTTTCTATGATAGTAAATATTTTTCCTTCATCGGGTACCAACCCTCTGCACTCCCATATCTAAGTTCCATGTGTGGTGACAAGCACTTCGAACCCACATGCTATCGATTTAGTGCAAGGATCCACATAAGGAGCATCTAAATATTATTCTTCCAAGATAATGATGTACCAATAAGTCTTGAACAATATTGTGATTCACTGCACTTAATTTATGTATCTCTGTCACTTTGTTTATTGGATGAAACATCAATATCATTTGAACCATTTGATGTAAAATCTTCAGCAACAATTGATATGTACATGAATAAAGATGCATGCAATAAAATTTCAAATCCACGTAGACTAATGAACAATTTTCTAGAGAAGTAACGTCTGAATCTATGTTAAACCCAAAGTCCCTACAATTAGATCCATGGGCTTCATGATAGTGTCATCAATCACATATTTATGTGGCTTGTTGGTAGTTTCCAATATGTTAATTTTCTAACCAAACTAATATTCTTAGGCTCTAACTGGGTATTTAAAGATGACAAAGTCTACGTGGATAAATTGTTCAAATTTTTTGGCGCAATTCTTAAGACAACATTATATATGAATTATTTGAATAGATTATGTTTATGTAAATAAGTTTTATCAACAACGTAAAAGAAAATAATTTAGTGTGAACCATAAAAATAGGAAAACTCAAATGTGACATTAAAGATCATTAGATGTTTTGTACTTATTTGGATACTGCACCTCTTTTATGAAGGGCTTCTTTCGCACGGCTTGCTTGTTGTAAAAACCTTCATTTAATAATAAATAAAGTTTTAAAGTTATCATCGAAAAAATTATAAGAATAGGATCATTCAAACTTGACACTACATTTCTCTTCGTAGGATGCAATATTTCTCTTATGAAAGGCTTCTTCCGAACATAGTGCCTGCTAAATAATTTGTCGATTATAATAAAATAGTGGGCATTGTAGTATAAAGTTATCATAAAAAGATGCCGCAAGAAATTGATCAAAAAAACATAGAACATTAATACCATTACTCTACATATATTCATGGAAAGATTTTCATTCCACCTCCACAATTTTCTTCATGTACATTTTCTCCTTGCTAGATTGATCAATTTATCTGATAGGCCTACTTCTCAACGGATTGTATATCGTGACAACTCGTTAAGTCAGACATACTATCAAAAAGTTTAACGATATGAATTAATAATCTACACGTGTTCCTAAAAATTTCAATAGAGAGGCATACATTAGCTTGTTTCGCTTGGCCATCTTATGACTGTTGTTCGAAGTGTTCCTTTACCTCCTTGCATAGTGCTTCACTTTCCACATGTTTTTTTACGTAAAATGATCGGGATGCTTGACGGTTCAAAATATTATAAAATTGTTACGTAATCAAGTTACACTCTGGAAATAACTACACTGCATGTATATATTTATTACATGCATAATAATTCATTGCGTCTTCAAACAATCGATTGCTAGTAACGAAATCATGCATTAATTCAAGTAGATAAGACATGTAAATATAGGTTATCATTTGTTGTAAAAGGTAGGCTGGACTATTGTCCATGTTGCTTAGCACTTTCCGTATGTTATTATTGATTGTCTCTTCACAACAACACCTTTGCTTCTTTATCATCCTTTTATAATGAGGTTGGGAAAACAATGCTTCGGTAACATAGTATTTTCATAATAAAAGATATTAAAATAAAGAAAGAACACACGTACTCCGCATATTTGCTTTTGTATATTGTAGAACAAAATTCCTGTCATTCCTGCGTTGTAGCACTTAAATCCTCTAAAGTGGTGTATTTATTTAGGGGAAGGATTTATTGATATGGTTATTCTCACACAATCATATAATCTCTGTAGCATTTTATTTATTTATTTTTATACAACCACACAACTATGAATTTGAAGTTATTAATATGTTCCCCTTACACAGCTCTACATTCCTATAAAAAATAGTACATTTAGAGGTACCAAACCTCATCATCTACGGGTTTTAAACTTCGACCGTCAACTTTAAATAATTGGTTTTAAAGTGATAAATGGTGGAGCTATACGTTTCAGACTATTTATTAGTTTTGGTAGGAATGTATTAAAATATTAGCTTCAAATCCATTATAGCCTACACTCTGTAAAAAGTAAAATTAGTACCAAAATTGTGAGATGTCTAATGTTTAGGATAGTTTAAGATATCTAGTGTTTTTCTACGTATTATGGTCGCAGTCGAGAAAAATGATATATATCTTTTTTTTTCTTCATGTGAGGAATGTGCACCTATTTTTTGCAATGGTAATTTTATTCAACCAATTAGGATATTAATTGTGGCCATTCTGGCCTATCTACAAATTGAATTCAATGATAAGTTCATTATCTTCCATGTATTTGTCCAAAACAGGTATCCCTAAACCAAGTCTAATTGAATTGGATTTAGGAATTCTCATGTATTGGAAAAAGGATAGTGCAGAAGTCTTTCTAAATTTGGTATCGTGCATGACAAAAATCTTTTATTTATCTGACTTAAACTCGACAAAAAATTGTAACTTTTTCGCACAACAAATCAGCAAAACTTTTTATTTTCTTTGAGTTTGCTATTTGTTTAACCCAAAAGATCTTCAGATGTTCTAACAGGTTTTAGCTTTCTTTTTCCTTTTTCTCCTTTACTATCTCAAATACAAGTATAATCATCTACTATTCGATATTAGATTGTTTAAATCCAAAAATACAAATGTCATATCTAATCACCTTCGGCACACTAATTATATTCCGTGAAGGCATTGGATGATACTACCAATCCTCAAGAACTGATCAATTTAAAAAGAACCATCTACTATTCAAATTAGAAAATAATAAATACTCACCAGTCAACTATCTAAATCTCTGAAAACCAACCCAAAAACAATGAGATTTCCTTTATCTTTGTTTATACGCGACACAACATATTCATGGACACCCATATCATGTCCCAAAGCCCACAATCTGTAATCAGCCGGAGATGGGCTTAGAGATGATAAACATGAGAATAGAGATTTCCTTTATCATTGATAGGCAATAGCCCGATTTATACAACACTACACAACTAGATAAGGCAAATAAAAGATACACCTAACAATATCTAGGATATATACATGAAGACACCATAACTAAATAATCACAATAATGTCAAGATATATAATATCTTGACCATATCTTAACAGACCAAGGTGGTGGAGTACACATCTTGAGTCCTGGAAATTAGGAATTGAAGACGAGCCGCAGAGTGATGGGATTACCACTTGAAACGATTTGACATGCGGAAGAGACCTTTTAAAACCGAGTAAAATGACAATCTATCTCGATATGTTTGTCATGGAAGACATCATTGTGTGTAATTTGAATAAATTGGTATAGTTGATTTCGAACCCCCATATCACAAAGAAGCCACCGTAACCAAATGAGTTATAGCAAGAGCTCTATACCGCTTCAAAGACTTGAACGAGAAACCACACTTTGCTTCTTACTTCTCAGAAATCAACGAGTCTCCCACTCTAATAGATCAGCCCAACGGAATCAATAAGCCCTTGGATGAGAAACACAAACCTTGATGAAGAGACCCTTGATAATTTCTATGTGAATCGCATGACTTATGTCCTGGTCTCGTAATGGTGACTAGTTGATCGCATAAATGTTGGATTTGACAATAGAGTTCAGTTACCTTATTGTATAGCCCGCACGTTGTAGAATCTCATATGCATATTTGCTGACATGCCAACTTCAATGCCAAGAAAGTAACTTAAGGATCCAAGATCTTTCATCTTAAAACAATCACCGAGGTATGACTAATCAACATACAAGAGAAGAATGACAATTCCTTTTTCGACGATCCGACGAAAGTGCTTTGTGTTACCGAGAATCGCACAGCAAACTTCTCAAACTAAGCACGAGGTGCTTGTTTGAGTCCATAATGCCCGTCGAAGCCTACATACTTGATTAGGCTCATGAGGCAAACCAGAGGAGGTTGCATGTAAACCTCTTCTTGTAACTCACCATGAAGAAAAGCATTTTTCACGTCCATTTGATTCTTCGGTGCAAATGTTTCTTCATAGTCAACACCATACTCTTGTGTATAACCTTTTGCAACAACTCGTGATTTACATCGTTCAAACTCACCATCCGATCTCTCGTGCATGTGCTTCCAATTCATCATCCATTGAATCTTTCCATTGGAATGGCTGCAGCCTTCTCTCGTATGTTTTTGGTTCATAAAATGACAAAATAGAAGACAATGAACAATGATAGTCCTATACTTAGCCGGTGGTCTTCGATTGCGAGGTTTAAGTGAAAGACTCAAAGATGATGATTTGTCGCTTGGAAGTGACCAAAATGGAACTTTCTCCTTAATGTGACATGACGAGAGACACGAAGCTTTCTATTAATCGATCATAACAACGGTAACTCTTTTTGTTCAATACCATAACCAAGAAAGACACACAAGATATTCTTTTGACCAAGTTTGTGACGCTCACGTTCCGAAGGAGTACAAAACAAGTTGAACCAAACATAAGGTGATATTCCTCCTATGACAGCTGTTGGAACTCTATTGATGTGTAGACTCAGAAGGGACATTCTCCTTAAATTGGAAGGAACTGAACCAAATTAACCGGGTTCTAGCTGCCTCTACAATATTCAAACTTCGCAACTCCATTTTGTTCGGAGTTTCAGTACATGACAGTTGAAGAATGGTGCCGTCGAGTTTTTTGAGAAATCAACATATAATCGACATAATACAAAGCACCTCCCTTTGACATAATTGGAGATTTACCCCCATACATCGAATGTATAAGAGCAAAAGGTTCAGCTTGAAATAGAAGTGCTAAGATTAAAAGAAAGAGTCGGTTGTTTTGCCGCTTTACAAGAGATGCAATTTGGTTCTTTATCTAACTGAGTATCTCCTAGTAAACCTTATTGATCATATATGAAAGACGAGAAAAGGAAACATGACCTAACCTAGAATGCCAAGACATGAAGGGAGATATTGACACAGGTGCAGGAGAGTAGCAACTTACGACATGCCTCTTAGATTCCGCCGAGAGAACAAGAGATTGAAGGAGATACAACCGACCAACTCTACGGTGGCCTATCCCAACTAGCTTCCCGGTTTTGAGAATAGCACAACCAAAAGGAAAGCAATATGTGTTATAACCTTGATCACACAGTTGACCAACTGAAATAAGGTTCATTGTAATATTTGGTACAAGAAGCACCGTACATAAAAGTTATTTGAATTTTTAACCAAGCCTATATGACTTGCGATATTGATCCCTCGGCAGATGAATCTTAGGGGTGATGACAGGATGAAGACTTTCAAAAACTTTTGATTAAAAGTCATATGGTTTGATGCTCCCGAGAGTCGAGAAACCACTGAGTAAATACCGAGGAGATAGAGAAGGCAGATGCAGCAGTAGGATTGTTACCAATTAAGAGTGCTTGGACACCACCAGGTACATCTAACGCAGATGAGTTTGATGTTCATGTCCCATGAAAACCGGGCTTGTTTCCTCCATTAGCATTGATTCTTCTCATGTTTCTTGAAGTTGGTGAGGTGCAAAAACTGGATGAATGACTGTCCACACTGTGTTGTGGGTGTGTCAGGTATTATTGGAGAAGATGAGGAATTTGTTGATTATTGATTCCTGCAAAGTGCCCAAAATCTTGCAATTGTGACACCGCACTTGAGACATGTCACGTTGCATTGAAGCACTTGAGTTTCTTGGAAAGTTATTTGAACTTGAACGTGTAGGCACAAAGCAAATACTCCCGATATCTCTAGGCGTGATTCTTTTTCTCGTTTCTTCTTAATAAGTTCAGACAAAGCAACTTCCACAGCTTGGAAGAGGTGATCGATGAAGAATAGATGCTCTAACAGACTCAAACTCATCACGTAAAGCCATTAGAAGTTGAACTAAACGTGTTTCCTCTCTATATTTCGCCACAGTTCCAAATCTACAAACCATTTTGGTTCCATAAGTGCTAATTGATTCCGATTCATGACTATAGACATCTCGGAATGAAAAAACAAACATACCACGATCATGTGGTTGCTTCATAGATCTAATATCTTGTTCAAGTTTATATCTCCGAGCAAAGTTGACTTGTGTGTACCTTTTTGAAAGAAAATCCCATGCATCTTTGGCTTCCTCGAAATCGTGAGTTGCA
Organism: Papaver armeniacum; assembly: GCA_023531295.1. NCBI lineage: Eukaryota > Viridiplantae > Streptophyta > Magnoliopsida > Ranunculales > Papaveraceae > Papaver > Papaver armeniacum. The sequence goes on from JAJJWW010004808.1 coordinate 124,375, forward strand.
TACTTATAGAAGAATAACCGTATTTCCAATCCAAGTGAGAACTCGTTATTGTTAATCTCCCATTCTTCTTTAGATCCTTTGTTTGTACTTCTTTCCTTTGTCATTAGAATCGCTATTGTAGGGGCTTTTTCTCAGACATCGATTTATTTCCACATACTCTTTCCTTTAAGAAAACTCCTCATGAGGAATGACCAAAGATTGTAGTTGGTTCCATCAAAACGAATAAAGCTGATAGGTTGAGAATCTTCTCTTGACATGATTACTATGTTTTTTCGGGTTGTATTTTCTCGTGGTTGTATTGCAAATGAAACTGGTTCTCGATCTTCCTAGCTCCGATGCCATGATAAACATGAGCATAGAGATTCTAATGTAGATGTGAGAATAATTCTCTGTGTATTCATTGATAGGCAATAGCCTGATTTATACAACACTACACAACTAGATAAGGCAAATAAAAGATACACCTAACAATATCTAGGATATATACAGCAAGAATATATATGCAGTTACAACTAAATAATAACACAATAATGTCAAGATATATAATATCTTGACCATATCTTAACAAGAGACATATAGATTACCATGAATCTAGCGTTGTCACCTGATCTTAAATTCATAATTGATTTTTCTGTCTATTATAGATAGCCGGCAAGCTCATCATCACTCTAGATCAGCCCGCTAATTTCAGTGACACTTCCTATAAGCTTTTGACTAATTGAAGTTATTACAGTGAACAACTGTCTGCATTATTCTCGTACGTCTTTTGGAATTCAAGCTATTTTAGGGATTTTTTGTTAAGACAGACATCTTATGTTTGTTATACGATTTATTCCGAATTCATTTTCTTCAAGTTTTCTACTATCGTTCTTATTTCACATCTCCTTTTCTTGGAAACCCTGCAAACTTCGTTTTGTATTCTTCTAATTATTTAGTTCTGCTTTACAACCTTAGTAGAAGATAATGTATTAAATTAAACATGTGAATAGTAAAAACGTGTTCAGTTCATGTTTCGACTTAATAATATGAAGGCTTTTGTTACTTAATAATATGGTTTAAAACAATTATTTTATTTCTTTTTTTTGTCTTATTCTACTAGAAACTGGTTTTTCTTTTAAAAACAACAAATCTGACATCGAAATTGTTTTCAATGCAATAAAACAAACAAATCATGTTTCCAATGCAAAAAATTATTGTTTCAAATCTTAACGTGTATACGGGGTTAACAAATATATGAAAAGCCTCGACGCTTTCTTATCTCGATTTTTTACGAAATAATCGTTGATACTTTTCACACATTTGTAAAATGCAGCGATTTTTTGATTAGAAGAAGGTTGATTAGAAATCGCCGCAAATGTAAACAAATATATTTAATGAGTAAGAAATATAAGCAACTCTACTCATCCCATACGTTGACGCATAAAAGAGTTCTTCTTCCAATATTTCCTTAGAATTAATTAAGGAAAGAATATTTGATAATTAATTAGAAAAACAAATTTAGTTGAAAATGAAAACTAGGTCGGCTAGTTTGGGTAAAGATTGTTATTAGATTAGTTAGCAAGATTGGACACTGGGCGACTTGGCATTGGTTGATAGATATTAAAAATAATGACCAAACTTAAGAGCATCTCCGATAGATATTAAAAATAATGACCAAACTTGAGAGCATCTCCAGTGCAAGGGATAGAGGTCTTAAATTAGTATGACACATAGGAGTTAATATTTTTTTTTCACCAAAATTTCATCTCCAATGCAAAGGTGAGGGTCATAGGTAAGATGACATGGCTAAAGTTGGGGTAAAGGAGAAAGTCTAAATAAGACTTCCTTCATGACCTTGGGTCATAAGTCTACATCATCTTTTGTGTCTAGATTTAGACAAAAAGTGTAACCTCGGGGATTGGAGATGGATTTTAGGTAGAAAGCCTTTCTCTTTATTATTTTTTGTCCTATAATAAATGACCTACACCCAAAAGGTATAATTAAGCCATCCGCATAGGATGACTTTGACCTCTAGCATTGAAGAGGCTCTATTAACGAGCAGGAAATATTTTCATCACACCACCAATATTGACCGAGCACTAAAGCATAATTAGATATGCTTGAATATAGTTTTTCTGCCAAGTGTCACCTCCCGTCGGTCAATTTTATTAATTATTCGTGAGTGAAAATCTCCCTTATTGCTGGCAACTAAAATGAAAAGAGGTATACAGTATAATTTCTATAACGTAATACTCGATAATATAATATTCTCTTTAAAATAATAAAATTTCCTAATCCCGACTCGGGCCCTTAGTGTTAAAATAATAAATTCGATAAAATCATAAAATAATACATTTCAAAAATTTCTCTTAAGCATTAATAGGTCCCAAATAATATATAAAATAATAACGCTACTTTAAAAATAAAAAATAAATTTCATACATGTTAAATTTTCTCCAAATATGATCCAATATTGATTTGATTTTCTTAAAAATTCAAATATTACAATTAGTCAATAATATAATATCTCAACAAAATTATTCGATATTATATTTACGATCTACAATTATTATTTAACCTCCAAGCCAGTAATTATCCTATATAATAATAATATATTATTTAACTATAAAATAATAATATTTATTTTATTTATTTTTTTTAAGAAATTATTTTTTTTTTATATTTTATTATTATTTTCCATTTTTTTACATACCTTAATATAAACAATAAAGAAAAAAAATGTCTAAATGTAATAAAGTATTACACAGAGCTTTTGGTTGGCAACCTAGCGACAAGATGGGCCCTAACTCCTCTTTGAATTGCAACGCCTAAACGATAAAAAATGAAGCTACCTAAGCCGCTACTAGCGTCATTGCTAACCAAACAATTCCTAAGACGCTTGAAAAAAACCAAAGTGTCCTCACCTAGTTCCCCGGGGTAGAGAAAGCTAGGACACCTGAGACCATACCCATGTGTAGCACATTTGTCCAAGTATTTGGTACGTTTACGTGAAACCGCACTGAAATAGCCTTACCAGAGCAAAGGAGCGTATACCATCACCAAGTGAATGGAGAGACACCGTAACATCCATACAAACATCTTGTCCATTTTCCCAATTAAGAACAAGGATATCGGCGGGTTTTAGATCCTTGCCATCATCTCACTGAAGGCCAAGAGAAACCTCCTGCGCGCAAGTACATTAGCTTTGTAACAAATGTCAAAAACAACATCACGAACAACATCATGGCGAAACGTATACCCTATATCTTTAGCACAATGAAGAGCATGATCACCAAAAATATCCATAGATTTGTTACAACTTGGGCATAAACTATTCTCAGCAAACAAAGGAATGCCCAAACAATAGCAAAGCACAGCTCTAAATTGTCTAGGCCCGAGGCACTGATTAAGCCCACTAATGGGTACCGCCAAAAGATAGTCTTGAGCATGTTTGATACGGTTACATTGCCAAAGGATGGAATCTCTTACGAGACAAATGAAAATGGTCAGGGGATTTGCTTCTTAATCGCATCAAAATAAACTATTGCTGGGGAATGCATGGAAGGGGGCAAGATCATCGACACGATAAGTAGACGGTAATCCACATACACGAATGAAGGTCTGAAGAGCCACCTGATAGGCTGAACCTTTGTCCGTTGAGAATAAATCACCAAGGATCACTTTCTGTACTGAAGTAGTCTGGCATTGAGACACAAGAAAACAGTACGCACGAGTATCATCCATGGTATATATCCCAAGACCACCATCCTTAATAGGTAAGGTAGCTAATCTCTTCTGTAAAGTACCAAAACCCGCACCATCCCCAGTACTCAGAAGCCTCAAGTACTGAAAGAGCTTGTCATCGAAGAGATCGGTGGCAGGTTGTAGTGCAGCAGGATTGGTAGTTCGCATGGCAAAATAATATAATATAATTTATTATATTATCGATAATATAATATCTCTTTAAAATAATAAATTTTCTTGGTCCCAAGCCTATTATTTTATAGAAGTTATACTGTATAGGGTTGGAGATTCGATGGAAACCTATAAACAAAAAAACAAGAAAAACAAACCTAGCCGCAACTCCTTCTCATTATTCCTTTTATTCAACTGCAAACCTTGAGTAATAATATATATATAAAAACTGAAATATCAACTAAGAACGGTATCTAAAGTTCATTTTGTATTGATGACGTAATTTGGGTGATAAAGCTATTCGTGGTATTTTTGGATTTGCGATTTGAGGTTGGCGCAACACAAACTAAATCTTATTTTATTTGAGTTAAAATTGTTTAAATTCATAATTATTAGTTTTAGTTATTATGGTGACGTGTGATTGATGGTATTGTATTTATTGATTTCATGATGATGCTGAAGTTGTGTGATCTATGTATGTGTTTGATAAATTATGGTCATTGGGAATTGATGGTTGCTTCCGAAAATAATTTCCTTTTTGACGGGTACGAGATATCCTTGGGAGTTGAAGGTTGCCTCCCTAAAAATAACGTGGGGATCATTAGGATTTGATGGTTTCCTCCTATTGGATTCCTAAACCATGGGCTCCCTGGGGCGAGCAGATTGATTGAATTTATTGTTGTTTATGGATGTGGTGTTTACATGTGTTTGCGGTGTTATTAATCATGCTAGTTGTTTTAAAATGAATTGAAAAATGTTGCTTAAATGTTTTGTTGCTTCTTTTCCTACTGAGTGTCACAACTCACGTCATTTCATGACGAAAAATTCCAGATTTTATGGCACCACAAGGAGCTAATGGAGGAAAAGCATAGAGATCGGTTTTGGTGCTTTAATTAGTAGTTGTCATAGGATTTATGATTGGAAAATTGTAGTAAAATATCATCAAACTCTTTTAGATGATTTTTACTGAGTATTTATTGATTATTAATACTTTGGAAATTATTGGGTTAAGGTATAACCAATGAAACAATGCTTTGTTTAGAAAATTCTATTTGATTGAACAATGAAAATTTCTGAGTCATGTCAGTTTGACTGTTAATGATAATTATTCTGTAATATATTTATGCCTGAATATTTTACAATATGCGTAAAACTCACGAATAATGAAGTGGTTAAAATATTAGAATTTTCTGGGTTCCATAAGTATTTTTGAAACAATTGTTTGTCACTGTAAGAAATTCAGACGTTTTTTTGACAGATTCAACTATATTAAAGTATTCTTATTTAAAAATTATTCTATGGCTTGTTTTAGGCTTTGGTGTCTTCTGTAAACTTGAAGATATTTCTTATTCCTTTTTAAAATGGTAAACTACACCTGATTTAGAGTTGTGAATGATTTTATACGATTATTATAAAATTAACTATCTTTGTTTTTCTTTTCTGCAGTTCTGGTCAACTACGCATTTGACTATGGTCAAAAGGTCTTTAAGATAAACTAAAAATTACAAAAATTTATGAATGGAACTATACTCAGTTAGGATTCATAATGTATAATCATAATAATTTTTGGATTTGAATTGGGTTTAGTAAAATTCTTGGAGTGAACTGATGTTTGTTTCTATTTTATGATTTTACCTTAAAAACGTGACTCTTTTGGATTAAACTGGAACTTTTAACGGTGAAATTAATTTTTATACTAAACTAGAGTTTTCTAGGGTTCATGTGGGTTAAAAATCATGTCACAGTAACGGTTAGATATTTCTAAAAGAATTTTTATGTATCCGTTGCGCTAAAATTTCTGAATTGAACATAAATTAACTAAGCCCAAATAAATTATTTATTGATCTTGGTCTTAGTAGCCGGGCTTTGGCTATGGTATCGAAGTAGCACTTCGGGTTTTCGTGCATGAAATCCGGGTAGGATCTGGGAACGAAAATCGGGGTGTTACAGTTTGGTATCAGAGCAGCAATTAGATCCTTTCGGAGCTAGTTGTTGCGCAAATAATAAAAAATGTTAATTGTAACACCCCGATTTTCGTGCCCGAATCCTGACCAGATCCCATGCCCGAAAACCCGAAGTGCTACTTCGACACCATAGCCGAAGCCCGGCTACTAAGCCCAAGCTCATTAAATAATTTATTTGGGTTAATTAATTTATGTTCAACTTAGAAATTCTGTCGCAGCGGATATATAAAAATTCTTTTAGGAATTTTTTTTTCATTCTTTCGAAATCTTAAAGATATATAAATTAAGTTGGAGATTTCGAGAATACAAGTCTAGGATCGTTCCTGAATCTATTAGACATTTGGAAGTTAATTCTCGTCTAAACAAAACTCATGCCAAAGAAAA